>BLFK01000104.1:1442402-1452402 GCA_014634185.1 Astreopora myriophthalma | reverse complement strand
ATATTAACTGTAACCACAAGCGATTCGCAAACCACTTGTGATTATTGCTGGTGTTTATTACTGCGTTATCAACGCCGTAAAACTAAAGAACAACAATACAAACATAACAGCTAATGAGGAGATGTAAGACCAAAGTGCGATAGCACAAAATAAATTCGACAAATACTGAGAAAGCAAGCGAAAAACTGAAATATATGCAAATCTAACCTTGTCCATCATTAAAGGGTCGTAGAGAGCTTCCATAAAACGCGAAACAAGCGTTACAACAATCCATATAGATATCGCAAATTTCATAAATCTAGACGACGGCTACGACCGAACACCAAAAACCGAATCACGTGACTAAGATTGGCGCGAAAACACAACCGAGCCCAACAGTTGGAACAAAGTTTGCCGTTGTCTAAAGTGTCTCGCTTATTCCCGCAGAATGATGGTTATGTGGGCTAACATGAGGTTCTTCCCTTTTCCGCTAGCGCGCTGAATTCGCTCAGAATTTCGAATAGAACACTGGCAGGCGATTTAAAGCACTGCCGGCAGGCAGAAACTGAATAAACCATTTTACGACCGGAATTTATCCAAGCCTAATTCCCTTACATGTTGATTCCCCGACAATCTAACTTTTTTTGGAAAATTCATCTCGTTTCTTTTATTTCATCAGTTATCTGATAAACAGCTGTGATTGTCATTTCGAAAAGTGATTTGACATTTTTTCCCCTCATTTATCACGTTTGTAGATCTTCTTTACAAATTCTAAGAACATTCCCTTCGGTAGATCTCCAGATTTCTGAGATATGAGTTCCAGAATGTTTTTGTAACTCTCCTCTTCATATTCGACGTAAATCTTCTTCATTTCCAGCATGTTGTATAATGCCTTCACTTTTTCGGAAGCTTCTGGATTCTTCACTCCGTAATTGTCCTAGAAAAACCGAGTAAATAAGTATGATGAAAAAGGAAGAGGCAGAAATGGAAGAACGCGGCTCGGTAAAAAACAAAGCCAGAGAAAGAGAGAGACAGAGACAGAGACAGACAGACAGACAGACAGACACAGAGACAGAGACAGACAGAGAATTCCCCTGGCAAGGTGACTCGCTAGAGGGTTGGAAAATCCGACTTCGAGGCTCGGTGGAATTAAATAACGACTTTTATTTTTTTTTAAGTGAGTGAGCGGGCGGAATTCAACAAATCCTGCAATCTGATTGGTTCCGGGAGCGGGCGGAATTTCCTCATTCGGCCCGCTCATGGCGGGCGGAATTGTTTGCATGCTTACAGCCCTAAAATGTTCGGGTCTTTCGCACGCCTTTCGTTGTGTTTTAGAAAAAAATAAAAATGTTATTCACCAGCCTAGGTCGGTCCGTATTGGGAAACACTGTGCCCTCTGTCTTGAGTACCGCCCCTCGGCCTGCGGCCTCGGGCGGTATCCAAGACCTCGGGTACAGTTTTTCCCAATACGGACCTCCCGGCTAGTGAATAACCCCTATGTATGAGTTTTTTCGCCGGAGCCCCAAGACGGTGACTTTTGCCGAAAATTGAAACTGGGCTATCAACCAGCTACCAGTTAGCTGGACAGCACAGTTGGAAGAACAGTGTACGGTCGTGCGTTCCGAGTCGCGTTGGTTTCCTTAGATAGTCAACAGGCCATTTCTGAGTTGACGTCAGGCTCTTTTTCAAAGCGAGTCTGAGTGCGAAAGTTCTGTGTTGGTAATCAGTAGTTTTACTTTGCATATCAATAAACATTGATTTTCATAAGAAAGACTGTGCACTTAGACTCGCTTTGATATAGAGGCTGAAGTGAAGTCGGAAATGGCTTCCTGTGATGCCCATTCTATCATCAAAATAAACCGTACCAAGACCAAGAGAAGGGCCTGGGGGCGAGAGGCCTGCAAGGCTTCGCGCTCTCGTCACCGTTCCCTTTCCTTATTACTCCATAACACTCAAACGCCAGAATTACTGAAATAAAACGGATTGGTACTACACCCTTAATATCTGCATCTGCTCGGCGGATATTCTCTGCAAGGCTTGCACGACGAGCCAGGAACACTTCCTTTCTTCAATATCCGTTCCCACTTTTCCTGTGACCGCAGGATCCCCATAGCAGTCAAGGTAGTCGTCCTGTGCAACAACAAAAAAATTAATGAAGTACGCGAAGGAATCATCCGGGGAAAAGAATCCACGCAGGTTTGAGAATTTAAGTCTTCTCAGTTTATCTGAAAACCCACAAGTACAGCTTTCTTGTGGCTCAGTGGTTGAGCATCCCAACCAGTAATCCGAAGGTCAAAAGTTCGACTCCTGTCAGGAGCGACGGGATTTTTGTCCCGAGTGTGCCCGCGTCATTACTGATAAATAAATAAATAAATAAATAAATAAATAAATAAATAAATAAATAAACAAATAAATAATTTCATTCATTTACCGGCTCACAACTCACCACCTTTCTTTACCGCCATTGCGGGAATGCCACCAATTCGCCATTTCAGTAATAGTAGTGCGGAGCACCTTTGTCATCAGAATCACGAGTCTTCTATAGCCCCGTATGTCCGCGTCATTACTGATAAATTCAGCATTTCATTTAGAGCAGCGGTTTTCAAATGACTGTGGAAAGTAATTACGCGATTGCGACTGCTGCCCTTAGTGATTGGCTTAAAAATCTCGCGCCAGTTTATCAATCAATTCAGGGACCTTTAGATTGGACTACGAGTACGAATACGAGTTTTCCGTACTGAGCACGCGCACTTGGAAAAATTTCGACCGATTTCGACCTCGAAGCCTAATGCGCGTGCTCAGTACGGAAAACTCGTACTCGTAGTCGTACTCGTGTCCAATCTAAAGGTCGCTAATAAGAAGGAAAACCGAAACCAATCGCGACTTGCACGCGCGGTTTTTCCCGCGCTTTGAGCAAATGCTAGGAATGGAATTGCTAGGAATTTTGATTGCAGTGGCTCATTGCGCTGATTGCGCCGGCTGTGATTGGTCGGAGTGATTACTTTGGTGTTGATATTACGACACTCAATTGAAAACCGCTCTAATTGTGCATGCCTATTACAAATTAAAATTGCTGCTTTTCGCGCTCTCGAACGGCGAGAAATTTAGTTCAGCCGAAGGATGAGGACAACGTTTCACCTGAATTTGGAAGAATTCGCCCATTGCCAGCAGAATCACCTTTGCATTTTCATGAGACTCAATGTCCTTTATGCCAGCCTACGATAAACAACACCTAACAGTTCACAGTGTTATGCTGCAAAGCACTAAAAAAAAAAAAGTAAAGCAAAGAACCAATATTTATACACGGTGATATTTAAAGCCCGTTTACAAAACAGGAAAAACTGGGTCCAGACCCATCATAAAGTTGGTACGGACCATATATTGTTGTCGTGTAAATTAAGGGCACCAGGTTTTTATGAAATGGATCCGGACCCGCTTTTTTCCTGGTTTTCGGGTCATAGGCGGTTATGGTCCCAAAAGCGGAAGAAAGGAAGGAAAAAAACAAACAAACAAATAAAAACAGTGCGGACCCTTTTTGCGCGAAAAGTCTGGTCCTGATTCCGAAAATCGGTAGTGTAAACCGTGTCGTAATAACGGGGCCTTAGGGCTTTTTTTTTTTTGTTTCATGAGCCGGCAAACCTCATGCATGGCCTAGGGTGGAAAGACTGATAGTTAGCAACACCTAGTTAGCACAAGTTTTGAGTAACTTGAGCCTGTTATACCTGCTAAACGAGTTTGGCGACCTGGTTTATTATTATTATTATTATTATTATTATTATTATTATTATTATCATCATCATCATCATTATTGCACATTTTGAGTCACTATAATGTAGGGAACAATCCGGGAAAGTTAAAAGAAAATCTTTTGTCAACTTCTATTACTAGGGAATCACCTTATGGAGGGGAATGCAATTACAGTTTTCTAACTTACAGCCTTCAAAATAATAAAAATATGGAAATCAAAATATGTTCAACATAAATTACATATAATAGTGGCCTCTTTTAATCCTTCATCTTCAACATTTGACCGTGATTTGGCAAAATAACCCAAACTCAAAAAAATCACTCACGGCGGTTATGCATAAATTAAGGCCGTTCAATAATTATAATCTATGAAGAATAAAGCTTACCATGTGCATTGCTAAGGCCACTGGCAAATAGAAAGAGTAAAATGCAGTCTTGAACTTTACAATTGCTTTATATCTGCAAAAGTCACAGTTTAGTATTGAGACATGACTACAATTTAAAATTGTTCACAGGAGTCCATGAATTAAGATAAACAACCAATTGAATGTAATGCTCAGATTTCGTAAACTAACACTAAACACACCAACAACAATAATTATAAACATTTTAATTGACCACTCCCCTTGAGTGGCTTTTCAGGGCCAATGAAACAATTTATACAAATGAACTTGACGGAGTCCATCAAGTTCACTTGTATCAGAGATAAGAATCCCAACAGGAGGGAGGCAGACCAGTTCACTATTTACAGGGATAGCTGAGCAGTTGAACCGGGGACTACCTAGAACAATTTCAGCCAGTGGTAAGAGCAGGACTGGAACTTGAGACACCTGGATTAAAACTCTGACACCTTTTCATTATACACAATGACAGTAATAAGGACATTCGAATTCTCCCAAATCCAACAGCATGTATTATTTTGAGAAAATACCTTTCCAAAGTGAAGTTCTCAAAATTGTCTCCTGGTTTTGTGATAAGATCCAGAGTTTGGCCAGTAGCCGTCTGATAAGTAACCTGTAAAATCGGGTGGAAAGAAAAACAAACAAACAAACAAAAAAAAAACAGGCATGATGTGGTGCTGGTCCATTGTCTTTTGTAGCATTAGCATTCATTGTTTCTCTGGTACAGGTTGGATCCAAGCAGCTCTATTAAGCATTGCATATGCATTGCACGGAATAGCAACTACACCATTCGCATATCATCTGATAACACAAATCCTCCAAAGAGTGGGGTTATCAGTAAGATATTACAAAATATCAGTATTTCAAGTTTATTCACTTCAAATTGTTTATTTTGGGGTATCTTTACATCAGAACTCAAAATTTAAGCCTATGATCATTTCAACCTATCCAAACTAAGTGAAAAAAAAAAAGAACAAGAGAAAAAACAAATCAACATCATCTTCATTATCATCCTCATCATCAACAACAACAACAACAACAAAAACAACAAAACTACGATTCTGGTAGCAGTTATGAACTTGCAAAGCCTACCTCATGAAACAAGTGCAGCACATCAATGTAATAAGGTTTCTGATGCATGTGCTTTCTAAGTAGTTTATAAATGGTGGCTTCTATGAGAAGAAAGTCATTGACAGCGATATTGTTCACTCCAGCCTGTAGAGAAATTCATGGACAAATCATAAACTTATGTACCAGTAGTAGCTCTTGCATCACAGTAAAATTGGCCATTGCATTACACAGGGTACCACCATGATTTCATCCATGTGTAAGTGACCTTTCCAATAAGCACAAGGTCTGAGATTCCTGTGTGTGTGTGTGTGTGTGTGTGTGTCTTAAATCTCAGAGTAGCTCTGCAGGAGCAGCTATCCCCACCTGTTAGTTGAATTAAAAATGAAATGCAACCCACTGTGACAACAATAGTCATTTGCTGACCTTGCTCTTTAAACACTTAAAAGGTGCAAACTTGACGTATGACAAAAGCAAATAAATCCATTTATATTTATCTAGTTAGTTTACATTTACAATAATTTTTCTGAGGCAATTTACCATAGTATTTTACCAGCTGTAACCACCAGACAAAGTTTTTGTCATGACTTTATGACTACTTTCCAATGATTTCTTTTTGAACTGACCAGTCGAACTGTGCCACTCCCTTATATCTGCTGCTTAATACAATACGCACCTTAATGTACCAGCAAGGTTTGCCTCTTCTTGTTAACGACTCATCCATGATGTCATCTGCAACCAGAAAGAATGCTTGCAGCTGCAACAAAGAAATCACTAATTAAACATGCAGGGCAATCAGCATTGGATCATCTTCATTTCCAGAGGGTACGGTGCTGCTGTTGTTTCAAAAATGGTCCCATTTATTTAATGAGCAAAATTTGGTATGTTTGTAAAAGTTGGACACTATCATTTTGGCAGCATACCCACTCAACACACCATCCAAGTATGATGGCTATTTTGACATCTTCTTCTGTCAATTTGTCAGGACTCACAAGATGCCTCAATGAACCAATCACAGAAAGTCCTCGATTTCTTTTTCCTGGTGTTCAAAATAAAAACAAATTATTACAACTACAGTCCAAGACAACTATGTATGAGTTGTCTTGGACTGTAGTTGTTTTATTTTCTAATATCACTGGAAACAACTGCGTGAATTACAAATCGCTGCTATCCAGTAAAACGGCCCAGACTTGAATTCCCCAGTGGTATCCTTGCTATGACAAATTAATTTGCGTGCTTGGCAAAAAACAGACGGCCTTGCCACCCGGCTATGAAGCCAAGTTGTGATGTCACATTGGGTAATAAAAAGTTTCTATCAAACAAAATTTTGCACTGCATCCTGGTAGGGGAGAGGGAGCAAAATGGAAAAAGCTAGAAACTAATGGACTTCCACTGAATAATTATCAAAGCTTGGCTTTTTCAGTTGAGCAAGTTGAACAGTTCCCGAGCTGATGTCACATAGACTTCGACAAAGGATCCCCAAGCACTCTTTCAACTTAGAAGGGCAACTAGCTCTGGCAGGGGTTTAAATGGAAATTTCAGGGCGAAACAAAGAATGATGCCAGAAAACTTGTTTGAACAGCCATCTCACCTCTGCATAGCAATCAAAACCAGGGGAAAACAGTAGGCTGTATAGGCACTTTAAGCTTATTTCATTTGGGTGCATAAAATTTGAACAACGGATGAAAACTTGCATAGACAACTATGCATGCCTATGTGCGTATTTTTAGTTCTTCATTCTGACTTTAGCAGCTTTTTGCATTTCCATGTGAAGACAAAATTCATCTCAGTAACTGGGCTTGCCTGGTTACCAGGCTTATATTAAGAGACTTTAACAATAATAATAATCCAGTTTCTGACAAAATAAATTCTTATTATTGTCTGAGGCTAGCTTGTTTGAACTGTTTACCTACCTCCTGGCACATTATATTCCAACACCTGAATTTTTTTACAGAAAGCAAAAAGATACTCATTTAAAAACAAAATCATGACAAATAACTCCTGTAATGGAGAAATTTTGTATTACACGCCTCTGCAACCCTCTCATCTGTAATAAGCTTCTGGCCCCCCACCCCTTTAACCATTTCCTGCCCAAGGGCTACCCCACTGACGAGTAGAATTGTTTGTCTGGCATTAGTAAGAGTAAAATTTGTAAAGTAAATGTCACGTGTTAAAGGGTTAACCACCCTCTTCCCCCAAATCCTTTGAAGTCGACCTTTGCTTGTTTTACCAGTTAGACCTTCTCCAAACCGCCAGACTTTGTTTGTGTATTGACTCTGGCATATGCTTTGTCCCCCCCCCCCCCCCTCCCCCCCAGTACTATGCCCTCTCCATTTGAAAAGGCGACTTTGCATTTGGATTTGTTTTTCTTTCCACAACAAAAAGCTTCATGTTTCCAAAACAGTAACCACTCAATTTGTTTTCCACAACAAAAAGCTTCATACTTGCTGTAACCAACATGAAGAAAAAATACATGTTAAGGGGAAGAAAGCCAGAGCTGAGTTGCTCGAGGAATGGTTAGTGTTAAGCAAGGATGCATACCCTGACAACTTTAACAGGACTTTAACATGGGGTTAGCTCTAACCCGGGTTCAAGACAACTCAGCACAGGTGTTATGATAGGAAGCTTTGTGCAGATTTAAGCATTAAGACTGAAATACATGCCTGCATTTGACCATCCAACAAGAGGGAAAAAAAAACAGACAGATGTTACCCTGTGAACAGACATTTGTCTTGGCAGGGGATGAAAGGGAACGACCAATTGAAACCTCTGCTAATAGCATCGACAATGTCTAGATTCCATTGAATTGGTTTGGAAGATACCCTGCTGTTTATTAAATATTTGAAATGTACATGTAAACTGGGAGATAATTGCTGCCTTAAAGAGTGGTTGAAACTTTTCATGTTTCCGTAAAAGGGATGAACGGTTTAAGCAATGCCACAATTTACACATTTCTGCATCCTATTGCCGTTTGGAGGCGATTGCAGAATACCAGTCCACTTATTTGCATATTGCCTTCTTCTCTTTAAAAACGCGACACAGGTAACAAAACATGCCATTAATGTGCTAATACGTGGACGGGTATTCTGCAATCTAGCAGCCGTTTGTATTTTCCTTCTTAAACGGACCATTACATTTATGTTTAAGGGTTAATATCTTTCTAGTCCCTTTTTCTTTTTAGATAATAATCTTACTTCGCGCATATGCCGCAAGGCATCCCCGGTTTCTTCGTCATTCTCGCCCTCCTTTACGATGTCATCAACCAGTCCAGGAAAAAAAGAATCAAATAAGTCCCGATCATTGGAGGTCTTCGCCATTGGAAAGAAGGAAATACAAACTTTAACACCTAAGGGTAAGACGGCGCCATTTTGTATTTTATGAAAGGTCAGTTTAGAGTCCAGTCTGTTTTCTTTACTCCCCTTTCCGCTCTTCCCTTCCTCGGCTCCCATTTTCCCATTCTCACCGTTTTGTTTATTTTCGTCACTGTATTCGCTGCTTTTAAAAGAGAACAGAAACTAAGCAGCATAAGCGGTTTGTGTGAATCATAAATTCCCAAATGAGACTTAGTCGGCGAGTGATTGACTAAGCTCAACATGTTTCGCACTCTATTGAACATATGAGAATAATTAGCAATCCCCAGAGATAAAAATAAAAAAAAGTAGTTAAAAGGAAAGGAAATGCTCAACAGCAGAAGGGTGAAAGCTCCCGAATACATGGAAAGGAATACAGAGTTTTTTTACTCCATAAGTGCATTTCCTCAAGTCCAAATCCCAGGCTCTCTCTCTCTTTCCCCCCCTTGTCGTCGAGCGTGGCTGGTCACGTGGCTCCGAAAAGAAATGCCGTTAGGGAGGGGTAGCAAAGTGTCTAGTGGTCGCTTTCCAAGGAAGATCATAACTCGGCCGTGAAGTTTGTGATAACAAGGACTTCTGAAACTAAGGTTTTCTTCATCACACATACGGTTATGACTGGGTGCAGTGAAGGTTCACACCACTCAAGTCGAACGCTTATATTATACCAGGTTCTCTCTTTCGAAAGCCGGTGATATAAGGTGTCTGACTGAAGCGATGGCGGAGCTTGGAATGAAATGGCAAAGAAGATCATTCAGATTATTAGACAAGAGCAGAACATCTAGAAATTTAGGCGACACAGGAAGCTACAGAAAAGATGAATTTCAGTGCGTGTACTCAAGCGACAACCGTTTTCCGACAAAGTAGAAAAACAAAAAAATGAAACGCGATTCTGATTTCCGTTTTTTGAGAATATCGCATTTTTCCGATGTAATTAAAAAAAAATTTGAAATTCGAGTTTTCGTTTTCCGACAAAAAAAGTTCCGTTTGATTTTTGTTGTTAGTTTACAGTCTGTGTTCCGTCTAAATTGAAACCTCTAATTTTCGTGGGTAGTGCCTGTAAGTGCACTACACACAATGTCATCGGGTTCTAAGAGTGTAAGAGTTGAAGAGTGTAATTCCGTGGGGATGTTACTAAAACGGAGAATGAGGAATGGGGAATGGGGAATGGGAAATTGAAAAATGGGAAATTGAAATGGGAAAATCGAAAATGGGAAAAAAATAAAAAATAGCCAATTGGATTGTAAAGAATAATTGTTATGAATATGGAATAATTTTTCTCAGCGGCGATTACCCATGCTTTTAAAGCGTTTTGCGCCAAAATTAAGAGAGGAATTCGCGATGATAAGTAGAAGCTTTGTTTCTAGCAAAAACTAAAATGACATGCGTACTAAATGTGGACTCCTCTGTTGTTCGGAGTTAGCAGTGATGGACTTTATTCAGAAAATTCAAGAAGTC
>BLFK01000104.1:1434416-1435652 GCA_014634185.1 Astreopora myriophthalma | reverse complement strand
GGGGGGGGGGGGGATGTTGAAGTTTCGAGTTGATCGGCGCATAATGCTAATATACTTCCCGAATTCAACGGAAGAAGTGGGATACGCCGGTTCCTGCATGGGGTCGCGTCGAGGAATATGTACACATAAACAACGTTTAGGGTTTTCGGCCTTCCTCAGATTACAATTTTATTTAAAAAAGAGAGTGTACAGATACGTGCTTAAGTACAAAATACAGTCAGAACCAGTTAGAAGTTTGCCTCATCCTCGTCTTTTCGTAAAAATTACTGATCGCGTTCTCTTACTGCGTTATGCAACCGAATCGGTCAGTACAAAACGCAGACTGAGGACCGGGTATAAAACGCGGACTAGGTATAAAACGTGGACTGCGGATTAGGTACTGGCCCAGATACGGATTTCAAAAACAAGGCCTTGGGTCCTCTTACTCCGTGTCAAAATATCGTTACGTACACAGAATGTTCAACTTAGAGTTAGAACATCGACTGGGCTAGAGAAGGTAAGAGTAGAAATTTGATCTCAAAATTGTACCTTACTCCACGAGTTTAGCACTAGAGGGAGCGGAAAAATTGTTATGGGGAAGAAAGGAAACATTTTAGGCATAAACTTCAACTCTTTGTATATGTTAAAGTCCTCTGACTGTTGATGTCGTAGTTCGAGCCAGGATGGCCGGATGGATTCAACAAAACGAAGAGTATTTGGCTCGTCACGCAATCTTTACTCGCAATTGAAAGTATGCTTGGGAGGCGAAAGAGTCGGTAATGTGTACACGTAAATCAGGACATGTGCTATAACAGTTGTTCTCTTGATCGAATGCTGTTCCAGACAGACCCGAGCGACACTGAGATGTTCTCTGAGCCAATTGACCGGTAGAAGCAGAATAATGTGACGAGATCTCACTCGGCCTCACCTGGAATAAACGTCAGCCAACATCTCTCACGTAACAATTATGCACATGGCAATTAGTATAGGTAATCAAATGATTTCGAGTACAATTTGGAATAAATAAGCGCAAGTAAATTTTTCAAAGACTACAAAAAATTGCACGAGCCCTCAGGGCGAGTGCAATTTGTAGTCTTTGAAAAATTTACTTGTGCTTATTTATTCCAAATTGCACGAGAAAAATCATCTGATTACTTGCTAATAATATACTTGGAAAAATTTAATTTCAACTTTTTGCACTCAATTTCAACTTTCTGCACTGTTTGGGATTAATTGACATGCTCACAGCCAATCAGC
>BLFK01000104.1:1424416-1429416 GCA_014634185.1 Astreopora myriophthalma | reverse complement strand
AAAGTGGAATAAGCTATACATTTAGTTCAATCTGAGCACTATCACTTTAGCTTAGTCATAGGGCTGCTTACAAGGAGGGAGGCGGACAGATCCTAGAAAGCGAACCAATTTTCCGCAGGAGCTCATGTCTAGAAGCTGCTACACAAGTTATTTCAGATCTGTTTTCCTGCGAGACTATTGTTTACGCATGCATGCTTTTAAAGCTTGCCTCCATGAAAACACCATTGTTAGACAGCTCTTTTTTTGATTGGACATCTGAAGAGGAGACGTACAATACCCCCTTGAGAGCCGATCTAAAAATAAATCAACTCGGGAAAAGGCGGACTCCAACACTTAATAAGGGAAAGAGTGGCTCCTGATTTGCCGTGAAATTCCGATTAGGGATAAGGGTTCTTGAGAGATGGACCATTAGAAGTTTTCTTTTCTCGGGGAGGGGGCGGTTAGAAGTTTTTTTTTTCGGGGAGGGTACGGGCAAGAGCACCCGATCCCCATCCACCTTAGGTTACAAAAACAAAAACAAAAAAATTCCACCCACTCCCGCCATCACTTTTCTAATGGTCCATCCCTAAAGTAACTGGCAAAATGAACTCCCTATAGGTCCGACCGCCGCAGCGATTTTCCCTCTCGTAAACGGTCGATGCCATTTTGACGACTAAAGAAATTGTTTCACTGTTATAAGTTTGTTTTGCTAATAAAAAAAAAAAAAAGGTCCTAATAAACGACCTGTCAGGTAAACAGCAAACTTCACTCACCGCTACACTGCCGAGTTGCTCGGCCAAACCCTCGAAAATTTTGGACATCTAAACAGTCAATGTAAAATATAACAAAAAGACGCATACAATGGCTAAAACTAACCCTAACCTCACCCTAAACGCCTAATCCTTCGTCAGTTTTAATTTCTCATTCTGAGCGTAAGTTTAGCTGATTTAGTTGTAATTTCAACCACTTTCCTTTACGCTCAACATAGGACGAAGGCCAGGGGCCTGTTTCTCGAAAGCTCCGAAACTCTTCGGGCGTATTTCGGGTGCCATATTTCCCTCCGTATCTTGAAACGCAAGGCGTTTTCAGCCTTGAAACTTTGCAATTAGTCTTCTCTTTCTTATCTTGAAAGCATGTCAAAAGAACAGATTTTCGGCACAAGCCGATCGCAGTTTTACAAATTACTTTTCGGGACTTTCGAGAAACGGGCCACTGGTTACTAGGAATGGCATCGACCGTGAAAACTGGCATCCACCGTTTACGAAAGGGATCTAGGATCTTCCAAGCGCAGGCAGTTTTCATGGAGTTAAGATCTTGCTAAGAGGATCCTGTCACTAGAAAGATCCTAGCGTTCGAACGGCACGCCTTCAAGGATCCTCCTCTAAGTAAACAGTCATTTAGAAGCACTAACTTTTACCTCAAACCACATTCTAACACAAATTCCTCGTCGACATGTTAAAACTACTCAACTTCTACCTAAATAAACAGGATAATTTGGATATATAATAGATATTTTATAATTCTGCGTACTTTTGATTTCGGTATATTACACAATAATAATGCTAAAACCAATCTTCACAAATTGAGATACGCTAAGAACACGCAGAAAAGACTATCTTATTCCTACATAGCGCACAACCGCTTAAAACAAATTTGAATTTCTTAATAACGCACTTTTCTCATTATACGGCTGGTGCCCATAAAATGGAGCGTCCATATGTTATAGTCCGAGCTTTCAACACAGGAGTAGTAGCCCAGGTTATTTTTAGATTTGTAAATTCCCGCGAAAAGTGGTTGCCGCTCTTACGAGCACTCTCCTCTGTGGGAAAAATACATGGCATAAATAATGAGTTTCCAAAACCAGCTCGTCTACTCTTGTGCTGGCGCACGAACTCAACCGTGCAGACGGACGCTCCTACTTAAGGGCCCCTGTATACGGTCATTGGCGCACTAGTCACCCTGCCCTAAAAGCCTCTTGAAAACAAAGCCGGTAGACTTACACTAAGCCTAACGATTTGTTAACCCCTAAATGCCTTACCTTAAAAACTAAGCTTATAAAGCTTACAAGTAACGTAAAAACCCAGACCAAAAAAATTCTACCAAGGTAACACGGCATTAAAAAAACAAAACAAAAACAAAAACAACAACAACAACAAAAAAGCGAGCGACAGATACAGCTAATGTCCACATTAACTTGCGATATATCGATTACAGTAGGACCCCGTTATGTCGACTGGAACTCCCTGCTATCGACAGCAGAAATCCACTCCACTCCCGTCAGTTGGATTTAGTTGCATTTCTTCCGTCGAGTGCTCATGGACACGTGTTGATCTATGCCGAATAAGATTTTACTTGCGGCAAATAAACACGGAACACCGCTCTTGCCTCACGAATTGTTTCAGTTCTTGTCAGCTGAGCTTCTTCAACACAAATCTCTAGCCTCCTATTACTGTACCTGCAGTTTTCCAGCTCCCCGAAGAATTTATTTAACTAGCAACTGTCCAGTAAGCTTCCGCGCACATAGAACTTAAATTTCCTTTCCATCACGGAGGCTATGTTTTCAGTTAATGCCCGAACGCCCTCATTTCAAAAACTCGCTATCTCCTTGGGATTACAACATAACGGAGCCCTACAGTATTCGGGAGACTCATAAAATATAAAATATAAACAACCCTTTCGTCCTAAGTGGACAAACAACCATAGAGAGCACAACCGAAAATATATATTTGTGTTTATGGTTTCTACTTCAGAGGAGCAGATTGCAAGTTCCCGCACCAACAGCCAATTTTGTTACCTCAAACCGGGCTTTGAAAGAGGCATTTGTTCAGAAAGCCGAGCCGGAGTTACAGCCCGGACTGAAGTTCGCCATGTAAACTGCCGCTAATTCAGCAGTTGAAACACGTGTCAAAGTAATGATGTGGGAACTTGCAACATCCGCTCAGCACACGGCCCGAATTTTGTCGTGCTGTTATTATGCTTAGGAAAATATTCATTTACGTATAACTTTCTTTTCACCTTTTTTTTAAAGCTAAAAAGAAAGCATGTGGAAATACGAGTGAAGGCACTTTCTTAAAGGCACCCCTACACAAACCTTTACGCCACAGTGGTTGTGTTAAACTGCAGAGTGCGAGCAGCCGCCCTGTAGCTGGCAAGGAACTGATGAGCTTGCTGCGTGAGCAATTGCTGATCTGGTGTCTTGCCGCAGGCCACCTGTTCCCAAGCCGAGTCGAACTGTTGACGCAAAACACATGTAGTTAATAAGGAACTTTATTATTCCACTATTGCGTCCTTTCACCATAAAAGGTCAAGAGAACGCGCAAAATATGAGACCGTAATACACTGTAGTGTCCCGGTTTGACCGGTTTACAACAGAGCGTCATTCGTACGCGCCATTTCAACACCCTTACCAAAACAGAGAAGCCAAAATAACAAAACCTTTTTGTAGTGGAATAATAAATCTCTTATTCGATGGTTTTACATATAATACTCGCGGACATTTTGCTCATTGCTCGTATTATATGTAAAACAATCGAATAAGATATATTTATTTCAAATGTCAAATGTATTACCATTTTAGCGCGAGGCACTAATTGGGGACACTATACGGAAGAAATGGGGGTCTTGAGAGGAGCTAGAGGAGCTTTGCATTGTTGCAAAGACTTATAGACTTGTCGGATAAGGACGATAAACCGTAGGTCCCGTCTCACAACACTTCATCATACTTGACTGCCTGGAAAACAGTTAAAAGCGTCTGATTAAATTATATTACATTCAATTAAATAGTTGTGTAATTACCTTCAGCAGTGCTGACTTCTGAGGAGTTTCCTGAAATCGTAAAAGACGCATGGGATGTCCTTTCCTTCGGTGTCGCTGAAAGTTAAAAAGTGATTCCATTAGCAACTGAGAACAAATTTCATTGCAGCAGTATTGACGAGGCACACGCTAAAAATGGTTGCGACCACTACGAATCCTGCGATCACTTGGGAACCAGACCTTATGGCGTTGAGAGGGGTGTTTCTTTAAGCAATAGACCAGACGCTTCTACGGTTTATACAAACCACTTGGAGAGATGCAAGAAAGCGAGAAGAGTTCTCGAGGAAAGAGAGCCAAGAGAGAAAAAAACAAACAAACAAACAAACAAACAACAGCTTGCTAGGAGATAGCAACTTACTCTTTATTAGCCAAGACGATGTTAAGAATTTAATCGATACAATGGAAAACCAGAATAGTAACTTTCAGTGGAAGATCTCTGTTAAGCAAGGCAATGCACAATTCTATTGATTGTTGGTCTAGGCACAAGGTGCTGTGCAAACGGACCCAACATTGTTGGGTGTTACGTGTTGCATCCGTTTCCACACCTTGTTGCATGCACGTTGTTGCGTGTTGTTTGGAGTTGTTGCGCGAAGATTGAAACCGGTCAAACTTTTGATGCAACAACTCTCAACATTTCTTTTGGATCCGTTTACACAGTTTTCGCAACAATGTTGGGGCAACGCACGCGCATCACACATGGTCTCCATGCAGATGGTAACACATTAACTACTACGCATCACACCATATATCATTGTAATGTAAATGCAAGTCCCAGCAATGTTGGGAGTTGTTGCATCCGTTCTCACACCACTGCCAAGCCAATCCAACATTCTTGGGCCAACAATGTTGGGAGTTGTTCCGCTCGTTTGCACGCAGCCCAATACCACGATAACCAACAAGCAGGTATAGCCTCTCATTTAAGAGTAGCGAAAATTAGCACTTTTCTTTTACCAGTAGCATGAAGGAATTTTAGTTTTGGAACGTGCATTCCGTGCATGAACAATCTATTCTTGATTTACCATTCACAAGCGGAAACAGGTTGGTCCTCGGAAGTTCAACTGGTAAGCAAACACGCCCGAATGGGAAAGGTTATTTCTAAGAAGTTATAGAGCGAAGGTTGCGAGAGTTAAGGAGGTTATTTCTTGGAAGTTACAGACCGAAGGTTGTGAGAGTTGTCATAGTGTGTATGGCATTTAAGCGTTACTTAG
>BLFK01000104.1:1399416-1419416 GCA_014634185.1 Astreopora myriophthalma | reverse complement strand
AATATTGCAACACAAAGCCTGAGTTGCTCTTTTTGGAGCGTTAATTAAGTATTCTCTTGGATTAGGTGCTCCAAGTATTTGAAGCTGTGCGCCTAAAATTTTTAACTCTGCGCTTAAAATTTCGGCAGTGCGCCTAAAAATTTACACCTGGTCGCACAAGTGCTCCCAAAGCCAAAAATAAACTTTGAGCCCTGCTAAGTGGAATATTCAGCCGAGGTCATGGCGTACAGACTGAGTGCAGTGAAAGCGCGTGCAGCGGCCTTACGGTCACACGATAACAAGGTATTGTTTCCTTCTACTTAGAATTTCATGTTCCTTTAGCTGTTTAGCATGTTTCTCTTCTAGGGTTGTGTAGAACTCCTTGCCACATTGTCACAGTTTCCAAATGTGTTGATGACTTTCCTTACCCACATACTCTTACCACAAAAAAAGAACACAATAATTTTGTATTAGGTTTGGTTGACTTTATGTTCACTCTACTCTAATCTGCATGGACTGTCTTGCCTGGTCTAATTTTTAGACTTACGCATGTGCATTACCCCAGTTGAAAATTTCAAGCAATCGAGAAGGAGGCCACCTGTAATAACCATGAGGCACGAGAGAGCTGGCCGGTGACTGGCTACTTCACTGCCAATAAGTGAGTACCATTTCTAATAACATTAAGACTCAGCTTGACATTGAGGCTTGGGTGATAAAACAAACAAGCTTGAATAAGTATTTTGAAATGTTTATGCTATATGAAGGTTAGTCAGTCAAATGATCATGATCAGTGGCCATCTTCTTTGAAGAAAACAAAATATCATCAGTTGCTGCTCGGCATAAAGTAAACATGTGACCTAAAAACACGATCTAGCCATCTATCAAACATGGCATTTTTGGCCATCAAACATTCAAAGTTTTATGAAAAGCAGGAGCATAAAAGAAATCCATGTAAAAAAAAAAAAAGTTGCGGTCAAATTGCTTGCAAGGTTCTCCCTAGTTTTCAGCAGAACCTTTTCAAACCAGTAAAGCATTTGGTTAATGTTGGACGTTCTGCAAAGGATAAGCGACAATTTGAACGTTTGCAGGCGTAATAAGTGCTCTTACAAGCGGTAAATTTTACCTGTTACCGCCTCATAAGGAGAACCCTGTGCCTGGAGAAGTCTTGAATATCCAAATATCATCACTATTTTATGAAACTTGCCCTAGCAGTCCTTCAAACGTCAAAGTTTTGATGGCCAAACATCCCATGCTTGATAGCCAATAATTATTAGATGATGTTTGTACATCCCACATTATGCCTGGGTACAACCGACAGAAGGGTTTACAATGTAATTCCCTGAGGATTCATTAAAGGGAGACCAACAGGTAGGTAGGTACAGTTAAATCTCCACTAACGGCCACTTTTTTTATCCCGGTGGACAGCCCATACATTACCTCTTGTTTAAACCTCTCTACAACGGCAACGGCCACTAAAGCGTATCCTCAACTGGCAAGATAACCTCTCGACAACCGCCAATTTTGTTCAGCGACTCACGAAAAAGTCAAGAATGGTCACGAAATTTGATCTGCATGGCGCGTCGATGATCAATCACGGCAAAAAAAATGCCATTCTAAACACGAACGTTTACAAACTGATTCAGTAATCGATATTTGTCTTTGGAACATTTCGTTTCTTTACCCTTTTTAATGACACTGTATACGTATTTTGATTGTGTTCCATTTATAGGCTACAGTAAGCATGAACTTGGCACAATAAACATCTCGGGTACTTCCCGAAAAATGGTGTCATGTATATTACACCCCTACTTCCCCATAACGGTCACCTTCTTCTGTCCCCAAGGTGGCCGTTGTGGAGAGGTTCAACTGTATTACTTTTTAATGAGAAAACACACGTTGTTGATTTTTTAATTTCAGTTTAGGGGGTTCGGCAAAACCACCCAAACCACCTCTGGATCCGCCCCAGACATTTGACACTTGTTCAGAGGTTGCTATGGTTTCCAAGCCCCTTTACAGTGTCTTAATCTGCATTTACATCAATCTTAAAGCAGTATCACTAGTGTTACTTGCTGTCTTATACACATGTTTGCCACAGAATAATTAACACAGAACAATTGATTTGCTCGCCTGGACTTGTCTAAAGTATATTGCAACTTACATGTGCCATCTTTGTTTCATTCAGGACTTTCAGGGCATTCTTGAATGGTGTTGGCGTACGTGGTGACACACTCAACAATGTTCTTCTAATGCGAGGCGTACGGAAGGGATCGTCACTCGTGCTGCTTTCCAGTAAACCTGGCGTATTCAGTGTGGTGTTGGCTATGCTGACTTGAGTCTTGCTGTCGGCAGGTGTGGAGGTCTGTGGCTTGTTAGAATGTACAGGGGAGTTTAGAAATTGCGAAGGAGAAAATGGCAAGGACTTGATAGGTGTGGAACCTTTTGGGCTGCTAAGAGATGTCTCTGGGTTGGTGCTGTAACTTGCGCCCAAGTCAGGACACTGAGGTAGGAGTGTTAAGATCAAACATGTACATAAAGGACAGCATTTTTTTAAAATTTGGCAATGAAAATTAATCACTATCTTCTCTGATTCTTCTGGAATGGATATCTGTTTTAGATGACATCCTCAGACAACCTTCAAAATGGGAACTTTTTCTGTGTCTGCCCTCTGCAGGGATCTTACCCTTTTTGCAGTCAAAAATTCAAGGAATTTTCAAGGACATTCAAGGAGGGTACAATTTTCATTTTCACTTGACAATCTGAGCTGGGTGCTATGAGCAACACATTTCAAGGACTTTCCAGCACCAGATGCAATTTTCAAGGACTTTCAAGGCCTTGAATGTTTAGTTTTGAAATTCAAGGACTTTCAAGGCGCATGTGAACCCTGCCTCTGATGGGGAAAATCTTCGATGCCATTACAGACCCCCAGCTGTGCCATTTGGATAATAGTATAGTAATAATAATAATAATAATAATAATAATTCTCGCGGCTAATCGCCGTCGCAAGTACAGCAACGACGCAGCTCAACAAGGTCGAACCGAAAGCTTACAAGTATAGTGTAGTTTCAAACAGATAACACACTTGTGAAGAGTCACTGTAGCCTCAACCTGGTGGAGTATGTTCACAAAATATCAAAAGGAAAGTTAAGTTGAGAAATATTATATGAAAGATATATTATGCATCTTCAACTGGGAACTCGGAAAAAATCCAAGCCCCAGATGGGATTCGAACCCACAACCCTCCGAGAATACACTAATTTCTGGACGTACAGTACATTCCTGTACTTAATAAGAAACTAAATTAATGATCCCTTTATTATCAAAGGCACATCTCAAATTTCCCAGGGAGAGAGAGATTACTTTAACTGCCAAAACAATAGTACAATAGGATACTTTTCTTTTCCTTCCTCTTCTCAATATAGTTGGAGGGGTACTAAATCTTGTTTGCATTACTGGTGAAGTAATTGGGATTAAGGACCTAAAAACAAGAGAAAAAACCCCAGAAATATTAATATCTTTACACACACCACAGAGTAACCTTTTAAGCATTCTTTTGGGACTACATGTATCCTGTTTATTTGTATGCTGGTTTCAGATTAACAGAATTACTGGAATAAGTTTTCAAAAAGAAATCAAATTCCAAAAACAGAATGGTCATTGTGGAAATGACCTCAGAACTAAAGCTTGGTCTGGACACAGCTAAGACTGACATTCAGCAGCCACAAACAATTTTTCATGCCAAACTCTTCCCAAAAGAATGCGTGTTATGTGCATTGCGAGTAATCTGTATTCTGTTTATTCTGTTCATTCTGCTATCGGGAGTAGAATAAAAATAATACCTTCTCCTTTATTCTGAAAATGGAATGAGTCCCCATAGAATGGGTAAAGCGACCATTCTGTGTATTCTTATTCTGGAATAGTCCCAAAACGAATGCAAAGAATGTACTCTTGAACTGGCACAGAACAAAAAATAATAGAAGGAGAAATATACCCAAATTAAACAAGAGAACTGGTGGATTTAGCATGGGGATATTTTATGTCACCTACCCTGCATCAGCTTGAAGAGCTGCTATAGAATTCCCATCAAATCTGTAACCTAACGTGACAGAATGAACCGGCAGGTAAATTACACTGTCTATAATCATTTTTATAGATGTACCTCCTCTTTGCAACAGACAACAATAATTTTTTTTTTACATCACAACGACACACAACACCACTTGACATGACATTACTGTATATGGAGGAGAGTTTTTTTTATTGGAAACTATATGTAAACCACCCTAAGCTTCTATGGAAACGTCTCAACCAGAAATAAAAGACTTGTTCCACAATGGAACAATGCACAGAATGCTCTGATGAAAAAACAATGATTTATTATCATGATTACTTCATGCCCCATGCCATTCTACACCCCAACTACCACAATAATGAGTGAAAGACAAACACCTCTCACGGCAATCATTAGCAAAAGACAAAGTCAATCAGCAGCCGATTACATGCCAAATTTCACCCCAGGCTGTAACTAGTGAATCCTTGAGTGGGCAAGATGAAGCAAATTCTGTGCTCTGATTGGCTACCCGAGCAGGCAAGATGGGCTGATCTTGCTTGCTCAGGACTGTCGGTTTGTTCCTGTGCAAGAAACTAATTGTGTTGAGCAGACTTACAAAGTTCGTAAGTTGTGGGCAATGTCCACAATGGAGTCGCAAAAGGTGGAAACAAAACAAGAAAATATAGACAAGTTTTGTGAATTTATTTTGCAACAGAAACCCGAAAATACAAAAATTAAAACAAACAGTGATATGACATGGAAGCGGGTTTGTCTTACAGAAAACAAAAAGAGAAAATTATAGGCATGTCGTCTTGGTCCGTAACTGCACAAAAAAAAAAAAAAGAACTTGGCCAATATCCATCTTGACCAAACAAGCTTGGTCAATAACACATATCTAATAAATACAGGGACAAAATAATGCAATGTATGCCATAGCTGCACCAACGATGATATTAATATCCTCATTACTGTAAAATAGTGGAAACTAAACTTAGCACTGTAGCCAAGTAATGAGCCTGGCATCTTGACCTTAACAACATTGTAAAAAGCTGTGTCCATGCACTGTCTTATAAATAATTCTTTGTACACATAATTATTCATCTTACTGTTAGTATATAGAGGATATTACACGGTGCTGAGAAGATATTAATTTTATGTTCTAGTGGCAAGAACAATATCTCACTCTTTCACTGTGCTCACTCGTGAGATATTGTTCTTGCCACTCAAACATAAAATTCATATATCAAGTAATTTTCTTTTCATTATATAGACAAAAACACATTAAGTAAAAGCTAAAACAGTTTTATTCACTTGAAGGTGCGAGATGATGTCATCGATATCCTCACTGGTGAGGATATCGATGACATCGATGATATCGATTACACGTGTAGGTTTAGAGGACAAAATTAATTTTTCCTTAGTGTGCACGCTTAGCACGGAAAACTTGGCCTTGTCCTCCAATCTTAATTTCCTTTTTATAATTGCAGACCATGGTTCAACTCACCTGTAGTGCCCGGAGACGTCAACTTTGAAAGTGGCATATTCTTGCCAGACGAAGTCTTATCAAATGAGCCGATATCACTCCAGGCAGACGGATCTGAGTCAAAAAGGGAATCGCCTTCTGACAAAACAAATGATCTGAAAGGTGACATGAGACCACGGTTTGTTGATGATCTTGTGTCACCTCTACTTTTTCCACTAGTTGACAGCAAACTGTCTCGGTCGTTAGGCTTTGGTTTTATGCTTGTGAGATTTGACCCACTTCTGTGTTGACTGGACCCCGAAAAAGCACTGCGCACATGCTTTGAAGCAGCCATTGTAGGTAAATCATTGACTGATGACGACATACAAAGGCTGCTGAAAATATCGCTTGTTGAATCTTCTCTTCTTCTTTTCTCTGTAAAATACATTATAAAGCATAATAGCATTATGAAACTTTGGAGTCCTGGCATCAACCTGAGTGTAAGATGGGTACCTGGGAAGAACAGACCCCTAGAGAATAACATGCCCCCATGGATTCCCTTACATCTCTTTTCTTCCAAAACTAGGTTTTAAATGCTAAGCCTGGTTTTCACTAGCAATGCAAGCACAGTACACAGGGATGTTACTGTACATGCTCTCTGTCATAACCAGGCATTGCAGTGGAATATGGAATGGGCATTTTTCATTGGACATACATAGATCGTAAGAGCTTGTGTTGTGCTAAATGCTGTGAAAGTGGGTGCAAGTGTAAATGCAAGCACAAAGGAAAGGAAAAACTGTTATCACTGCATTTATGCTTGTGCTTATGTCAAGCCAGTTTTCACAGTGAAAAACAAACAAAAACAACAACAACAACAAAACACTCCTATGCTTGAGCTTACGCTTCCCCTTGTGCTTGCATCAGTAGAGAAAACCAGGCTTGAGAAGAGAGGTCGCGATCAGAGGGGCCTAGACATTTGGATTAATTTTGACCACACCAATAAAACGAATAGAGTACAACTCTTAAAATTATACTCCAAAGAAGTTGTCATAACCACTTCTTTTTTTCAAAAGTCCTCTTAATCTTCTTGTGTTCAATGCAATGTGATGAGGGTGCAAGGAAAATGACTTCCTCAAACTCTGAATTTTCATACAGCACTACTCTGTCTTGTACACAAACATGTACTGAAATCTGGAAGTTACTCCTACAATGTACCACTATTTCATCAAACATAAAATAATGTACACAAAGCGCCAATAAGAACGAATTAATGATCAGTAAACATTTCTGGCTTGTATTCAGTGTTCCAGGTAAGATAAGGGTCTCAGGTCAAGAATCCCAACAAAACTGGATACCTGACCTGACAAATCAAGCCAGTGAGTTAAGATCCCAGCCATAACCAATGGTATTGACCCACCCAGATTCCCTGATGGCACCCTGCCTCTAAAACTATATGGGACGTTGGACAGGTACACTGTGTCTTACCTTTCTTTCCTGGGTACAGAGTTCCCTTGCCATATCTTCTATCAGACTAGAATACAAATATATATGTGACTTGCAAAACTTAAATCTTGACTAAAATTGCACATTGCACTTGCTTGCTTGCTGGCTATCACATGGCCATTTTGCTTAGCATATTCAAAGCTTTACCTCTCTCCACCCCTCCCCCCATTTTTTAAGGACTGGGTTGGTAAGTACTCCACTGATTGTTTCAGTGTGACAGTGCCTTTGGTGGTGGCTGCTCACAGGGTTGCCATGGATACCTCCTTCCCCATGACAGATCACTTCCCGGCTCCACCAACCTTAAGGCACCAGCTCCCAAGCTCATCTATTGATGAGTAAATACAAATGTTTGCTTGCAATTTCATACAGTACATGTTTGCTTGCAGTTTCATAAATCATTAATTTTCAAAGATCATGTTGATAAATTACTATCATCCTTACCACATGATATCTGACTTTTCTGTAATGGTCGTAGCCTGCACTTTCCACTTTTCTTCTCATCGTTGAGTTCCAGTGATTTTTGATGGAATTATCCGTTCTGTCAAAGGCAATGAATTATACTTTTTTATTCTAATTATCTCTCAGATAGTATGCAGGGTTCTCCTCATGAGGCGGTAACCGGTAAAATTTACTGCTTGTGAGAGCACTTATTACTGCCTGGAAACGTTCAAATTGTCGCTTATCCTTTGCAGAACGTCCAACATTAACCAAATGCTTTACCGGTTTGAAAAGGTCCCTTATCTGTTGTGCTGAAAACTAGGGAGAACCCTAAGTATGTGTGCTATGAATGGCCAATTTAGCAGGCTGTATTCTACATGTACAGTACAACCTGCTAAATTTCATTGTGTGCTTTCCTGTTTGATTTGTTACCAAGAGATATAATAACCTCACCTATCATAAATATCAATGTTTCTCAGGCCATACTGTAAGTTATGGCTCCTTGTTTTTTTTTTCCATTTAATTCACAGCCCCCATGCTTTGCACTCGGGGCGTAAATTGAACTGGAACAAAAACCCAGGCTGTAACTTGCAGTATGGCCCTTGAACTTGGTTAGTAAGAGGTATTTAATGAGGCTAAATATAATTTAGGCAAAGTTAAAACCAAGCCAATGCGGCAGTGTTGCTTGGGATACTTGGGGTGATTCCAGGGAGATTTGCAGGGGCGTTACCATGTGCTTTGGCTTGTGTTTCTTTTTCGCGTGCTTGCTTCTTTACCCTCCCTCCCTCCCTCCCTCCCATATTTTGGAGTAAGTATATATATACTCCACACACTGGTGTTCTCTCGGTGATGTGTTCACAGGTGCCTGGGAGGTGGACTGTGGCTCGGTTGCCATGGTACCTCCTTGCTGCTGAGGAGAGTGCTGTATCCTCCCTTTCTACTTTTACGGCAACTACCCTCCAAAATATTGGCATTGTGTTTTAACTACCTATGTATTATCACAGTGCAGTGTACAAAAGTACTGCTGCAGTTGAACGAGACTCATAGACAAAGTTTTAAGTTTCGCAAATCAGGGTTACTGTAGCACTAATACATGTAAGTACAGTGCAAGCAAACCCAGCAGGTATACATGTACAAACAACTTGCTCAAGCCATGTTAAAAAATTAGTTATGTACTCACTGCCAAGTGTTTTCTTGATTACCACTCATACTTGAGTTTTCAGGGTTTTGAAGTTGTTTCTGTTCCAAACGTTGAACTGAATGATCTTAAACATAGTCACATGCACTTCAATAACACCATAATTACAGTGTACCTGTTAGGGTGATCAGCGTGCAAAGAAAGTTGTGTCCGACAGCCCGGGGCTAGTGGATTTTGCGATCGGGCTAGTAAATTCTGTGCTTAACTTGCCCGACGGGCAAGTGAAGAAAGGAATAATTAATAATTATTTTTTCATTCTGCTCATGAAAAATTTTTTTTGGGTTAGTAAAAATGACTTTCGGGCTAGTAGATGTTGGTTACAGTTAAGTTTACAGTTACAGTTAAGTTTACAGTTTTAACTTAATTTTCTTTGCACCCTGATGATGCACTAAAACACACTGGCACATACCTTCCTGGTAAGAGCTTGGCTATTTCAGCCCATTTATTGCCCATTGTAATATGAGCCTGATATATTATCCGGTCCTCGTCTTCAGTCCAAGCTGTTTTCTTAATGTGAGGGTTTAAGTGATTGTGCCATCTGAGGAATAAGCAAAGCAAGTTATCAGGCTGACTACATGTAATTCATTGCATCAATACAGTGAAATCACAAGAGTTTGCAATAAGCTCTCCATGAAAAGCTCTTTGTAAAGGGTTAATGTACAGAATATAGCTCCCCATGGTTCCACTCAGTTTTTAAACTCTTTCCAACATCACCAGTGGTGTCCGTAACAGTGGAGACCATGGCAAACAGTCATGGACATGTGGCTAAATGTGATGTTAACAACATTTGTCGCAAGTGGAGGTCAGGTGCCCAAAACAACCCTGCGGTTGGCCAGCAACCCAACCCCTGCCGGATGGAACCACCCCCGTGACCAGCAGTATCCACAACCCAGCCACGAGCCCCCACCCCAACGAAGGGATAAACCAATAAATTAAGACAACACAAGGCATGGGCACCAGTCACACTGAAAAACCTTCAGTGGAAGCCGATCAAAATAGACTAAAGTAAAATAAAATAGTCCACTAATTTCCTCCTATGTTTTTGGTATGATTTTAGCTAAATTCATTGAACTTCGAACGCACTTATTAATCTTTGATTACTTCTAGTAATAATAATAATAATAATAATAATAATAACCATTAAAACAAAGGAATGAAAGAAAACAACTGGCAAATAAAATGAATCAACATGACTGCAAACATGCAAGACTATAACAACCCCAAACTACCTAGATCTATAATTATATAAAGGGAGGGGAGGGAGGGGGAACACAATCCCACACCAACCAGAAACTAAATGCTCCACTAACCCTGCTTCAGGGCTCGAAATTAACGAAAAAATCCAGTCGCATTTTTGCGATAAGATACGAAAATCTAGTCGCAATTTCGCAAATTTTAGTCGCAAAATCGCCGCGCGGCATTGTGTTGTCAGCGGTTTAGCAAAAAAAAAAAATGAGCCCGCAATACTTGTGTGTATAAAGAAACCACCGAAAATGGCGAATGATCGAAGGACTGGAGCTGTGCACGTAACATCGCAGCTAAATTACTCTACAATTACGTTATCTTCAGAGAAAATTTACAGCGAGAAACAAAATAATTTTGTCATTTATTTATTTTAGCAAAAGTAGCAGCAAAGAGGCAACTGCTAACCCTGTTGTTTCGAAAGAGTGAAGGTGACAACAAGACGCAAATTTGCGACTTCTCCAGATATTTTAGTCGCAAAGGGAAAAATTTAGTCGCAAATGCGACTGTATAGGTCGCAATTTCGAGCCCTGTGCTTCAAATAACTTGGCCGAGGAATTAAACATAGTAAGACTAATTATTATATACCTTTCTCGGCACTGTTTACCAATCCTTCCTTTCAGGTGCTGGGCAATGAGTGACCAACGCTTTGGACCATACTTTTTGACCAGTTCAACAACTTTATCATCCTCCTGCAAATAACATCATCATTTTCTTTAAAAAAGCTGTTTCCTGCGAGACCCTCACATGCATTGGAAATAACCTGACCTCTTTAGTCCAAGGACCTTTCACGAGCTCCGGATTGAGAACCTTCTGCCACCTCTGCAGGCATTGAACATCAGTACGATCAGAAAAATGACTCGCAACTTCCCTCCAATTGTCTGACCCAATTTCATCTACTAGCTCCTTTAACTTTTCATCCTGCAATTAATAATAATTATTTTAACCATAAAAATGTAAATGTGAACAAAATCTAACACAAACAACAAAGCTTCCACAAATTGTTTCCCATTCATCACAATCGTCATCAACACCATCTTTACAATACTCAATATTACTCTTATTCTACAGTCGCTTATAAAGCTAATATCTCCATGCTTGCAAACGAAGGTTAGCCATAACACCAATGACTGTAAGTGTGAGCATGAAGGATAGGCGATTTATAAGATGGGTCCACCCTTTTCTGCATGTATGTATGTGGTAATCAGAGCCATGTGAAGGTCTAACCACCTGCAATAATTATTGTCAAAGCAGGGACAGCACCTCCCCCTACATTTTACATCCTGAGTGTTGGCGTTTGACTTGCATTTGCTCAGCAGCACAAGATGATGCCTACCCTGGTCCCAGAGGTTTCTCTTCCTTCCTCGCAGACAAAATTTAGGTGTGAAGTGGTGATCACAAATGGCGAAGCAGTGAGAGAAGAAACACCTCTGGTTTCAGTCCCTGCAAATATCACTTGCAATGTTTACAGTGCAATGTCTGTCTCCTGATTGTGATTGGTAAATATTTTTTTTATCAAATTCAAAACTTACAGCCGTCGACCAGGTGATACTGTGATTGTCATTGCTTGTTTAATTAATGATGATTTTGAAGAGTTTGACAGTCATCATTCTGCATGAAAGTGAGATTCGCAGGGCCAAAACAAGAGGTTTTCTTTCACAGGACACTTCATGCTTCTTACTTGCTGTCTCGCAACTTAATTTCATTGGAAGAGAAGAAGAAAGAAACACCTCTGGGAGGTGCGTAAAAAATCCCATCTGCTAGCTTTTTTCCTTCTTTTTACAACAGGTTTTATGAGCGCGGTACTTAAAAGTATATATTCAAGGACAGTGTAAACATTCTTACAGATTAAAGCACCAAAGCTTAGAACTTGAACTCCTTAAGCACGTCAATTATAATCCTTCATTCCTTTAGTCATAATTTCTGAACAAAATCATTGGTGTTTATGACTTAATTTGCACTTGCTGCAGCATCAGCATGCTCGTGTGCATTTGATGCTCTTTTTGCAAAACCAGCATTCATAAGAATCATAAGTGATTTCCACTTGCCCCAGCAGAGTTTGCAAAGTGGCATCCAAATTGTGTTTCAGAAACACTCCTTGAAATTTATGCATCTTTGATCTACTGTACATACAACATGCACATTGTTCAGTACAAAAGTACTTAAGACTGACCAAGACATCTCAGCCCCCCAAAAGCTGTTTCTGAAAAGACTGCACAGCTTGCTACTTCTTGCTCGTTTCATAATTTCAACAGTTGTGTATTGAAAACTGGCAGTAAGTTTGCAATCAAAACACACGACGCTAAATGACACGACAGTTAATTTATATGAGCATAAAAAGAGAAAATAATATTGGCGTATACATGAAAAAACAATAGCTTCTATCTCTGGACAGCCCGCTGAGTAGCTTTAGAAGAATCCATCTTGCGACAAAATACAAGGCTCCCTCGTATAAATGCTGAATTTGGCTAAAGGAACGAGGCAATTCGAGTGCAAACGCAATGTCCGTTACGCTATCAGCATACGGCTCATTATTTTTATTCCAATTTGCCTACATTACGATGCGCGTTCTTATTTCATTTTCTCCGTATGATTTTTCCTTCCAGAACAAACAATCTTTAATACGCTTCCCGTAGCTCGTAAGACGAAATAAAGCTCAGAACCTACAGTACGATCGCCATGAAGAAGCGCAAGGCTTTTTGAGAGACCACACTTTACGCAGTAACACGATCCTTTTCAACGGACATTCGAGATTTAAAATGAAGCAACACACGCTTGGTTACACAGAAGCCGAATCTTTTGTGTCCGACTTTTTAGCGATAACATGCCATCGCACACGCTTTTAACGCCGTTAGATTGCTAAACAAACCGGTAAACGCTACATTTAACTTTATGACAAAACCAATAACAAAAATATTGGAGTGAAAACAATCGTCACCAAAATAAAACTGTTATGAATGAAATTAGCAAACGCTGGCCCATTCGTGCTATGCATGAAAAACTATGACAAGTTCAATTCAGAACGACGCCAGAAAGATATCACAGATATCACAGGCTAAAACCAAGATTTTTGGTGAAATCACTGAATATTCCTGAATCGTAGAAATTCCGGAAACAGGAGAGTATCTACGAGTAAATTACACCATGCTTGCAATCTGACGTACAAACCTCTTCCTTCGTCCATCGGCCTTTGTTGATTTTCTTCTTTCGCCGATGCGATCTCTGCGACGATTCTTCGTCGGCAGAAACATCGTAACCGCTAAATTTGAGGAATACAAAAAAAAATAAGTGGAAATAATACCCAAATTACATAATTTACCTTCGTAAAAACGTTGTGCGATTGCAAATCCAAAATGACCCCTGATCGTGGGTATCGCAATTTGCGCACCACAAAAAATACGCGAAACACACGCAAGGGTTTCTTCGCTCGTTTACGCACCGTGCCACTGATTCTGCTGCTTTAAGAAGAAGCAACATTGTTGAAGCAGGTGCTCTAAGGCATTCTCCGAGCAGGATTTACAATTTAGCCGAGAAAGACGAGCCACTGTTTAGAAAGGCTCTGACGGTGTGAAAGACGCACAGCGAATCAAAAAGAATATGCACGTGTTACAGCACGCGTAAGGCCCGGATGTGCATTTCAAGGCATAAATACTGAAATTATTTTTACACCTTTTCACGCAGTTTTGGAAAAAAAAAAGTAATGTTATGTTCTGAAAATAAAGCACTACGCAATAGCTTCGGGAATGGTTTAAAACACTTCATTCAACCCTAGAAAGATCCCTTAGCGATGGCGCATTCGACGCGAGGCCATTTCGGTCGCGCAAGCATATCGCTTGGGCTTTTCGTGCCTCCACTAAATTAGTATAATTTATGATTTTCTTCTGTTGCCAACGCAGTCGCAAATTTGAACTGTAAAACAGAGATACTTTACAAACAAGGCAGAAAATCTGACATTAGAGGCCTATCTACATTTGCGTAAGATAGGCGGTGGAGCGGCGATTGTTCTTGATTGTTAACGAGATCGGAGAGGCCTGAAGTAAACACGAGATCGGAGAGCAAGTCAAGATAAAATTTCGTCATTTCAATGCTTAATAAAGGTTTGGTATAAGAGGCAAAAAACGTTTACATGCTGAAGTAGAATCTCTGCCCAGATTTTGCTTGAAGGCACATTAATTGTTCTCTTATCTGGACTTTTTTAATTTTGGTTAAAAAAATGGCGGGGAAACTGCGACGTGACTAATCACAAGTATTTCTGTACTGAACGAAACATTAAGACTGATTTTGCTATCACAATTCAAGAAGAATAAGATGATCTTACCGAATTAAGAAGGCATGAGCCATTCTCGAGGAAATCCGCAGAAATCCTGGGCGAAAAACCTTGAGAGAATTCCGAATTTCGCAGGCCTTCTTTATTGTTGTAAACCGAGATGCGGTTTGTGTGATTCACGCTTCAAATAGACCGCCACGACTGCTATGCTCTGATTGGTCGAGGATGACAAGTTGCCTTGTTATGATTGGCCGAGAAAAGTTCAAATGTACGTCAATTCCCTTGGGACCTCTCGTCCCCGAAATTTGCAACATTGGGGTGTGGAGAGAAGTGGGAAAGATCTCGCTCTTTTCAGCGCAAAAACTTGTGTTATTTTTCCATTTATCTGGCAAGTAATTCTTAGATCCTTAAAATACGCCTTGACGAAAGCAAATCTTGAAAAAACTGCCAAAAACAGACTTTGAATCTCGCTTTATTTATGGAATCGCTCGAGCGTGTTGTCACCTTGAATGATGAATGCAATGATGAATTCAATTCAGACATGGTTTATGTATCTTTTTCTAAAAGGCAGAGTGATGATTAATAATTTAATTCGACACGGTGAAATGCTGAGGCCTCTCCAATGCAACATTCGATGACCTAAACTATTTAAGTAGCTTCTAACTAAAATGTCGCCGCTCGAATTATGATAAATGCGGGAAGCAACATCACATTATACCGACAACTGGATGAAGAAAGAAAAGAAATGGCATTGATGCCATAGAAACAAAAGGAAAAAAATCCGCTCTCCTCGCGAGAGATATCGAGACACCCTCGAACATGCGCCCATAATACAACATGAAGCATTCAGCGTGAATTGATACAGAGAATGCGCAGAGCTCTTCGGCCCGAGAACAAATTTTCATTTATCGTATCTAAGGACGCGTGATCTGGCTTCTTTTTCGCCGTTTTATGATGTGATCTGCTCACTTTTTCCGCTCTTCTTTCGAACTCGATTTCCTCCGCCATGCTCGTTCCGATTTTCACGTTTAAATTAAGCCACAAAATACATGCACGAACCGCGGCATTGGGACGGTATGACGGAAGACATCCTTGTTTGACTGGCGGCACGACCGCGGGAAAGGTTTGCCCTCTTCAAGTACATTTTTATTTTCTTTATATATTTTTTTTATCTCCACGAGTTCATGTGTTTAGAATTGAGTGTTTTTATTCTCCCCAAATTTAGCTTATCGAATCGTAAATCAATCAATTAGTTCAGGACCGAGTTGCTCTAACCAGGTTTATGTATGCACTGGTCGGTTGATTTAACATGATTGTACTAATTTTTCCATGGGGTGTGAGTATATATATCGAACAAGTAATTGCCCTGGGGCGAGTTGCTCAAAGCATGCATGGTTTCATTTAACATACCCTGGGTGATAAGGTAAAGTTCAATGCATAATATGGAAAGCTATAAATTAAAGGTTGTCATGTTTTTTATCCCCGGTTTAGCACTAACCTAATGCCTTAAATAACTCGACCATGTTACTTTGTGTTAATAGTTGCACATGTACTAAGGTTGATAAGGCAAATGGTAAACTTGTCATTTGTTATTGTTGTTTATTTTTTTGTTTGTTTTCAATTCAGTTCAATGGTTTTCTTTTTTTTCTTAAGCCCTGCCCATCTCAACACTGCAAAATTGTTGACCAACGTGATATGTGAATGCTGGAGTGTGGAGCATCCATGATTTTTGTGGAATATGACATTGAGGCAGCATTTTTTTTGTTCAATGAAGTTTGTTTTCTATCTTGAATATTTCACCTACTACATATTTTGTTGGATGCAATTATGTTGGAATGTTTAGCCAACATTGTTAATGGAGCTGAAACCAATTTTGGAATTACACACATTTTAGTCATCCTACCGATAAACAGTTACTGTATTCACATATGGTATTTTCGTTAGCTACAGTCGATTGCAGTCTGACCTCTTCGAATCGTTGGCATTATCAATGACCAATTAGCTTCAAGTACCTGGTCCTCAATCCATTATGACTATCGACATGCTATGGGTCCCTATCAAAATTAATGTTGGCCAGTATTGGTGGTATATTTTGCCATGCGTAATTAGGCACCTAGCATCGCCACCCAACAAATGTTGGCATGCAGATGAAGTCGTGACTTACTCAGCTATATCAAGTCAATTAAATAATAAATTGTTATTTGTCTCGTGATGTATGGTCATTTGAGGGGTAAATCATGATGTTTCAACTGCTTGCTGCTAGTCTTCATATTGTTCCCCTGAGAATATGTTGTGTGACCAGTCAACCTCATCACCTGATAAAGACTAGCAGTAAGCAGTTGAAACGTCATGATCTACATCTCATGTGACTAGTCATTGCAAGACAAATGTCTATACTTGATAAATTTATTATTAAATGTAACTACCACGATGACGAACCATAACCTTTTTGTCAGTATATCAAATAATATTTTATGTAACAAATTCAACTGCAATCAAACTTAGTTCATACACACAGTGAGTATATAGTATGCTGAAAGAAATAATGTGCTTTTGTCTATCTAGCGATAATCGATGTTGCCAGCGAATTTCATAGCTTCACCAGCTTCAATTTGGCAGTAAAAAGAGAAAAATGTAGAGAACATAAGGGCCCTGGGACCCCAGCCCAGTGTTCTCCGTAAGCACTGGCGACCGGCAAAAATATCTGTCTAGTCGCCCCTCGCACGCCGGCTACAAAGGGAGAAATATTAAGGTTTATAGGTTTTCTCTTTTGAGCAGTTGTACATAGTGAGGGCAGAAAATGTCAAAACCGGTCGTAACATTAAACAATTAAGTAGTTTAAGTAGAGAAAATTATGATGGCAACAAATGCGTTTCTTTGCAGGTAACATTGGAATAAGTGAATAATCTGAAATCATTTAACCATTGATGTTTTCTCATGTCTATATAATAAGTACACGGTTACCTATATAGACAATCAAATATAAGCCAAATCTGTGAGAAAAAGGGGATGAGCAAAATATGCAGTAGCTCAAAATACATGGAAATCGCATCTCGAAAGAGCCTTCAAATTCAAAACTTCCCAGGAGGAGGTCCCCTCTCCCATATTCGCCATGTGTAGGATTTGCTGAGCCTTGATACAATAAATGGGAAGTCGCCGCCTACTTCAATCTTTTCTCCTTCTGCTATGAAATTTTGGGAGAACCCTGCCCGCCACAGTGTCATCTACTTTTTCGATTGACAACCCTGCTAATTACTTATTTCTCAAGGTTTTCATCCACAACCCCCACACCAGTGGTCTGCAAGGTGGACGGGCAGTTGCCAGTCACAGTAATGACATCAGTATCTTGAACATCAATCAACAAGTGTCTGCTGTTTCTGCTGGTCAGCTGAATAACTCTGGCTGTGATACACTTCTCATTGGGACACCCACAAATTTTTTGGCTTATGATGTGGAGAACAACTCAGATCTATTCTATAAGGATGTAAGTGCCTCTAGTTATAAATTGAAGGGTGCAATTGAGAAACATCCAAAGTGGCTTTCTTTGCAGGCACCAGCAGCCAAATTTTGAACTACATGTATAAAGGGTGGCTTAACTCTTCAGTTAGTAAGAACAACAGGTCATTTGGTCTTTTTTCTCATCACTTGTTTGTTGAAAGGAAGGATTTAATTCTATAAGCATGAGCAGCACTTTCATTTGTTTTCAGGCCCTCAAAAAGGCTAGCTTTGTTGTTGGGCAACAACATCAAGGTCAAATTTATCAGTAATGACGTGGGCACAATACAAAAAAAATTTTTCCTTCCCCTTAACAGAAGTGGAAGCAGTGATCAGATGCACTGCCACTAAGCTGCAGGAGACTTGTGGGAATCTCGGGAGGCCCAGCATGTTGGTTGCATTTGAAAATGTTTGAAATGCCTCAGACTGTGGAACCATTGATTTTAGCCCCAACATTTCTTGTGCCTTGTTATCATGGAAGCAGAGCAAAACACATCATGCAGCGTGCGCTTGAATAGGACGTCCATCAACAGGCAGCCAGTAGTAACATGGCACTGACACACATGCATGATGCATGTCATGATGATTTTCCATTGTGTTTCTACACTGCCAGTGTACGTCCAACATTGGTGGGGCTTGTTGGGAGGATTTTTAACTCTCTTTATGGTCCAACTGCAAAGCATTTTTGTTCATTTTATGTTAAGTACAGACACTGCAGTTAGACTTACTTGCATTCCATCTTAATTAGAAACTTAAGCAAATCACCATTTTCATAACAATTTTCAATAGCTTGCAGATGGAGCAAATGCGATAGTAACAGGCAAGCTTGGTTCCTTTGAGAACCCTATGGCAATAGTTGGTGGAAACTGCTCAATTCAAGGATTCGACTTTGAAGGAAATGATGAATTCTGGACAGTAAGTGGCTTTCTTAATACTGAAAAAGCTGTTCACCTATCCCTAGATGCAAATCATTTCAGTTGGCATAGCATTAAAATTATGAGAAAGTACCATTTCATTTTCAAAAGTCATGATTCTTTTGGTCTGCACCAAGAATAACAACTTCCTTCCAGCTCTGAAATACTGTGTGTGTAGCTAGCCCATTCAGCGAGCTTTAGCACCACTTTTACGAAATCAGAAGTGTGTTGTAACAGGTTGGGGTTACTTTGCACAAAGAAGTCTTCAGCATCCAATCTCACCGCTATTTTTTGAAACTTGCTCTCACAGTCCTTCAAATGTTGAATGTTTGATGGCGATACATGCGATGTTTGATAGCCAATTAGATGGTGTTTTTTACGTTTATATGTTTACATCTAGCTACAAGCAATGGTATGTGCAGTTGCGGCTTAGTTAATTTGTAATCTTGGCGACCAACGTCGTTTAAAATTTCAGAGAGTGTGAGAAGAGCTGGAACTTCAGGATTGACAGGCTTACTGGTTTGGAACCGGCCAGAAGTAATTTGCTATTTTCAAAGTTGACAAAAAAGTGCAGCCTCTGGGGACAAGAATGAGAAAATTCAAGGCAATTTATTGCATGAGTTATGTACTTGCAGTGGTGTATATTAGTAGCATAATCACCTGATTCACCTTTGTTGCTCCCTAGGTGACTGGAGACAATGTCTGCTCTCTGGCAATGTGCGACTTTAGTGGAGATGGATCCCTCGAGGTACTGTATCATCCTACATGTAAAAGTACAATTTTTCTTCAGACGCAGTGTCCCATTTTACAGTTGTGTTTTCGTTCACCTCAGGCCTCAATCTGTCTTGAGTAAAAGTTTTCTAAAATACTGGTACTAGCTTTATTTGTGTAGAGATTCAATCAATAAGAAAACAAGATGGAAGATGCAAAATAACATGGGACGCATGCTTGGGTAACTTCATTTATAAGACAAATATACAAACAAGTTTTGATATGGCACCTGCTGACAGGTTATACAACAAGGAATAATAATTATTAGTATATACGCTTCACGATGGAGAAAGAAATTGACCATGTTCTACCCTTTTTGGATGTTTTAATTGACAATACCCACCATGGATCCGTTGTCACTAGTACCTTCCGTAAGAAGACCTTCACGGGTCTGCTCACCAACTACCTCAGTTTCGCACCTCAGTGTTACAAAATCGGTCTTATCAGGACATTAATCGACAGAGTTTTCAAAATCAACAATACTTGGCTAGGTTTCCATAAGGACATCATGAAATTAGTTTTCATTTTACGCAAGAATATTTTCCCTGTTCATCTTATTAGAACTTATTGTCACAATACAACATTACAATTCTTAGCTTTTTTACAGTTGGCCTGCAAATAGTAAATCTAATCTAGGCGGGTCAACTGTGTACAATACCTCTACCACTTTTAATAATTTTTCC
>BLFK01000104.1:1386916-1396916 GCA_014634185.1 Astreopora myriophthalma | reverse complement strand
AGGACAACAGAATAATATAATAATTTAATTGTTTTCAATAAGCAAAAATAGTGAGAACTATTACTAGTTCAAAAGTAGTAAATTCAGTAATTTTTTTGGTCCAGTCTAGTTATTCAGTTTGTGTGGTATTTTAATGTCGGTGAATTTAGGGGTGAATATTTCATTTGCCTCACCTCTTTGAGGTAAATATCACCACTATTCACCAACATTTGGGTGAGAAATTGTTAATTATAATTATTATTTGGGGGGCTGGGGGGGGGGTGCTTTCCCCTCGGGATGATATTTCTTGTTGCTGTTTGTTTTTCCTATGTGCAGTTAATGGTTGGATCAGAAGATTATGACATCAGAGTGTTCAAAGAAGATGAAATTATTGCTGAGATGACTGAAACTGAAGTGAGTTGATTAATTTTGGACTGAATTTTATTTTCAACTCCAAACAACTAATTCAAGTGATGAAAATTGTGCATGGCACATGTGGCAGTAACATATGGACACATAACATGACACACATTCCAAACTATTATTTATGCTCAACTACTGCAGAAGAGGCCAATCAGAACACTGACACAGCAATCAAACAAATTTTGCCAATTATTACAGGGCTCAAAGTTTATTTGTGGCTTTGGGAGTACTTGAGCTACCAGGTAAGGTGTGTGAGTGTGATCACACATGACTTTTTAGGTGCACAACCAAAAATCTGGTTGCGTGTGTGGTGATCGTGCAACCAGTTGGTTGTTAACTTTGAGCCCTGGATTAGTGCTGGTGTTCAAGTAGTCTAGATTGTGGCATGTTGGTTTAAAATGCTTTGACATTGTTTTGCTTGTTAGTCAGTTACATCTCTGTGTCCCATCCGTGGATCGAGGTTTGGCTATGGGCTTGCAAATGGCACTGTTGGAGTCTATGATAAGACAGCAAGATACTGGAGAATAAAGGTGAAGCACATATTTAGTACAGGTAATCACATGATTTTTCTTCTGCAATTTGGAATACACAAGCACAAGTAGATTTTTTCAAAGACTATGAGCCTGTAGGGCAAGTGCAATTTGTGGTCTTTGAAAAAAATTACGAGTGATTATTTATTCCAAATTGCACAAGAAAAATCATGTGATTACTTATTAATAATATTCGTGAAAAAATTGCGAGATAGCTTATCATAATTATGCAGAAGTAGCACTGGTAAATATTACGAGCAAAAATAATTTATTCAAACTCTGCAAATATATCATCACGCATTCAGTCAAAACAACAGGTTTTTCAATGTTTTTTTTAAGCTGCAAAAAGTTTTCTCTTTTTTGCACTGTATTTCCTTTTTTCTGCGCTGAATTACCTTTTTTCTGCATCGTGTTTCCTGAAAACTGCATTTCTCTTAGCCAATCAGAATCAAGAAATTTTTTCATGTATATTATTACATACATGTACAGCCTTTTTGGCCTTGTGATAAAAACTTTTCTAGTTGAATTTGTTTCAAGACACGTAAATAACAACGCAACTGACAATGATGGAGAGGCAAAGTGTTCCTGACCACAAACATACAAAATCAAGAGTCCAAACCTTTTAAGTCATTTATCGCTAAAACTACTATTAAATGTGACTGTCACTAAATTTTATTTTCCTCCTCAGTCAAAAAACCAAGCTATCTCTATTCATAGTTTTGATCTTGACTCAGATGGAGTGCCAGAGCTCATCACAGGCTGGTCCAGTGGAAAGGTATTTCCGTTAGTATGCAGTAAGTGTGGTTTTTGGATCTTAGGGGGTTTGGAGGGAGGGGGTAAACTTTAACCGCAGAACTACAAATACTTGAAAAATGTAACTCTCCACAGCCACCTTCTATCAAATGGGCATAAACCTACGACAGATCTCCTTGAAAGCCCTGAACGGTAGGATTTAACATATTTCAGATTGATGCCCGAAGTGATAGGACAGGTGAAGTAATCTTCAAAGACAACTTTTCCGTGGCCCTTGCTGGTATCTTGGAGGGAGATTACCGCATGGACGGCAAAGTGGAACTGATCTGCTGTTCAGTGGAGGGAGAAGGTACTGTTTATGCATAATTTACTAATTTACTTCTTGCGCTATTTTTGCATTTCTAGTTTGCTATTACAGATTTTTACAAGTAACGTTAAGAATAACATCAACAATGGGGGGAATTTATTACAGTCTTTGCATTTGTTAAATTGAGGGGTAGAATTCAATCAATTGTCAAGTGATTCGCTTAATTTGTGTTTGTTTTGCTTTACTGATAATAATTTGGACAGGTTCCAAAAACTGGCTGCCATTTGTTGGTCTTATTAGAGGGTGTCGATGGGATTAACTGTTCAGCTTATAAAGACATTCTTGGGCTATCGTAACTGTATAAACAACAATATATGAACTGACTAACGTATAAAAGAAGATCGACTCTTTAGTGTATCCAGTACTTAAGAGGACTTAATGACCAAAGGGTGCAGACATTCTAGGATGAAGGATAGGATAAATTCTTTTATGTAAAAATGTAAATTTTAGTTTACTTTGACCTCGTATAACACTTCTGGAGACTTTTTGTACCCTCTGTTTCGTATGTTGCATGTCCTGTTGGCGATTGCATGACTTCCCTTATTCAGTCTCATTTCCTGGCATGTTTCGAGCTTGTGCTCTGCCTTCGGTTTTAGTCACCAGTCCTTGGCTTACTTTGCAAAATGAGACCATCTACAGCTCATAAAAGTCATAAAATCATATAAATTGACTCACTAATCTCCTTTGTTGCTGTTCACTGACTAAATCGATTTTTTCTAACAGTTTACTGACTCAATGCCTATTTTTTTAGCTGTTTACTGACTAGAGCCCCCATTGACACCCTCCAATTGCTGTAGTGAGTGTAGTTTAGCATATCGCATAATTATTTATTTTACATTCATTGGGAACTATTGGAGAGCTCCAGGCATGACTGGCAATTGCCAATATGTTTTGTATAACATTGTGGTCTAAATCTCAGCAATAAACCAGATAATGTACAGAATTGCAGCTAATTAGATGCATGCTGACTTTGATAAGCGTCACGAAGTGTCCCCTTGCTCTTCTCCTCAGGTTGAACGTCACTTGTGTCCAGAAATACAGGCAATAAATGTGACCAAGTGGCCCCCAAAGTGTGCTTTCCAAGTAAACAGTTGCATTTACCCTAACCTAAAAATAACCCTAACGCTAACCTTATTGTTAAAAATGGGCACTAGGTGCTTAGACTCAACGGGACACCTCGTGATGAATATCAAAATTGAGCGTGCATCTAATTAGCTGCAATTCTGGGCATAAGTGCAATAAACAGCACACTGTGGTTCTCTAGTGTACTGTAATGGGCCATATGTGCAATAAATGAGCCAGGGCAATAAACCATTTCCAAGTTAGTCTGCGAACAGGCTCCCAGCGAGGGCGGGAAAAAATTCGGCGAGCGAAGCGTGAATCCCCTCGTCTCCAGACCGCTCTCGGCTCGTCCCACTCGCCCTAGACTACACTCGGCTAACTCGCCTTAAACCCAACCGGGAGCGCACCGGCAGCCTGTTTGCAGACTATTTCCGAGTTCGCCTCAGCCTCTCTTTTGAAGTGAGTCTAAGTGCGAAAGTTTCGTGATGGTAATAAGTTTTGCTTTGCACCTTTGCACATGAATGAAAACTTATTTTCTTAAGAAATACTTCGCACTTAGACTTGCTTTGGAAAGGAGGCTGAAGTGAATGTGGAGATGGCTTATTGGTTTACAACAGAGAAGATATCAGAGGGAAAGAGTCATTAGGAAGGTGCAAGCCGAAGATTGCCAGTTTATATTATGTGCATGTCAATGTGGATGTATTATTTTGTAGTTAGAGGATACCTGCCAGCACCTCCTGAGATGAAGGGCAATTTGATGGATGCCAATTTGGAGCAAGACTCCCTCAGAGAGTTGGCTCAAAGAAAACAGAATTTACTGCTTGAACTGAAAAATTATGAAGAGAATGCCAAGGTGAGAGATTGTATTTAACGTAGCCATTGATAGTGCCACCTGCCTTGTTGTGTTAACTCATAAATCTCATTCATTTCATAAAGCTGTTTTTTGGTGTAGTCGTTAGCGAGCTGGATTCTTTCTTTTCACATGTAACTTTGTTCCGTATTTTCTCGATTTTCAAGGTTCATAGTCGCCTTTAGGCCTTGATAGTCCCTGAAACTCTCCTTTTATTCATTTTGGCGCTTGAAAGGCCTTGAGGTTTTTATTGAGCCACGTGAAATAACATTATGGAGGTTGAAAAGGAAACTTCTTGGGTAATAAGTCAGTTATAGTTCTTGGAATATTATATTCCGCTCATGGGTGTCCTTCGACCTAAACTGGAATAAAAAGTCCTTCAAACTTCAAAATGCGTCCCAATCAGCTGTTTTGTGACTTTGCATTTCCTTTACTTCCCCTTCATGAAATTTACTATTTCTTTCACTTCATCTCTCATATTCGTTACTGGTTGGTTTCCTTGAATGATTTTTAGGTCGGCAAGGTTGGAGGTCAAGAAGTGGACCAATCACAGCTAGGCATCATCCCAGCCAACACTCAACTGCAGACGTCCCTGTTGGTGAACCCAGGTAGTGAACAGGTGCAACCGCACGTGGAACTCTCCATCTCTACCACGAATGAAACAATCATACGCACCGTTATGATATTTGCTGAAGGAGTGTTCGAGGGTGAGAGTCACGTGGTGCATCCTTCACAGCAAAATCTAAAACCTTCGTTACAAGTCCCAGTCTTCCCTCCCAAGGATATTCCTGTTGACCTTCACATCAAAGCTTTCGTAGGATATAAATCCAGGTTTGTTTAAAAGAGCATTTTGTGCTATTTTTGTGGGGGCGTAGTGGCATAGTGGTCAGCGAGTCGGAAGTTTCATCACAAGGTCGTGGACACGAGGTTTAAGTCTGCTGCCGCGTTGTTTCCTACGAAGAGAAAGTTCGCTTTTAGGAGCATACCTAGCTGAGTCGGCTTTACGAGCTGCTGGGCCCCAGTTCGATCCTCGGTGACTTCAAAATCTGTTTCAACTTCCCCTTGTCCGTGCAGATATCGCTTTGAATGCCCGTAGAACGGTCGTATCAAGAAATGGCGTATTGTTAAACAAAAGCCTTGTGTTTTCTGTTTGCCGATCAATATGCGACGAGTCTCCACGATGATGAGGTAATTATCATCGAAAAATTGTCGGCGTGCTAAATCAGCTGCTATAAGGGAGGGAAGGGTGAGGGAATTTGCTTAGTGAGTTGTTGCTCTCTGAGGGGTACCCAAGGGATGAATTTAAGCTAGACGGCTTGAGCTCTTTTCATGCGTTCTGCGCATTTTGTGAACTCGTGAATTCAACCAGGGCCGATATAAAAAGAAAAAAAAAACATACAACAGGTAGAAAACAACTTCTAAATGACGGTGCTTCCTCTACCCCCTCCCTCTGTCTGTAGGGAGCACCGTCGGCTTCATTGATACCAGCTTCAGAGGTGAGGCCGGTCTCGGGAGGTTTTGGGGAACAAGGGAACATGGCCAATTTGAACTGGGGAACAGGGGAGCAAAGACAAAATGTCTCAGGGAAGAAGGGAACATAAACCATTTTAAGGATCAAAAGCTGGGAACAAGGGAACACAGACAAATTTTTTAAAGGGAACAAAGACCCCTTCCCCCCCTTCCCTTCGGAAGCCCTCAGAGATAAGCGAATGCCAAATCTCAGTTGCTTGAATATTATGGGGCGTATTCGGCAGGCCCGGTTTTGAAGTCTCGTTACCAACGACTTTGTTATTACACTAAACCTATTTACCATCGTCTGAAGCATGCATGGCATAGACCGAATTCATAAATGGCAGGCAATAAATTATTCTTGTTCCCTTTATGCTAATCTTCCTCGCTAGCCTCCTTTGCATGTTAAAAATTGAAAAGAAGTTTTGTTTTAAAATGAGGCTAGTGAGAAAAATTAGCATAAAGAGAAGAGAATTTATTAGCCGCCGTTTATGAATTCGTTCTATGGCGAGAATAGACCGTTTTCACATGACGTAATGACAGCCGTATTGGTGTACGTAAACAAAGAAACGGTGGCCATTTTGGTGTCCCAAAACAGTCCTCGGGGAATTGAACGCCATTATGCAAGTATTTCCTTTTGTTTCAGTAAATCAATATGGCCGCTGGTCACGTGAGTGAAAACGATCTATAGATTGGGACTGAAACTTTAATAATTTGGTCATTGATTTTTTGAACCTGCGTCTTGATACTAAAAAAGCAGAGGTAGAGAAATCCTCGCTGACTCCCATTTGCCTACTGAACTGCGATTTGAATCCGGGACACATTCATTCAATGTAAGTTAGCCGAGGTTCGTCACCCGTCGTCACCCCAACTGTATTAACTACTTAGGAGTGAAATAAACGGAGAACCCTGGTAATGCCTCGGTTGCCAATTAATGATGTAACACTTCCGCATTCTTACTAGTGATTTTATTTGTTTTAGCTCTCACTTTCACGTGTTTGAACTCACAAGACAGCTCCCAAGGTAGGAGGACATCAATAGTCCACTTTCGAATTCACCAAAACCGCTGGGTAAAAGTACAAAAGGCACATCTGCACAGGGTTAACGTCGACCCGAAGCATACCGGCGAGAATTCTCACACTTCTGTGTGTCGTTTTCTTTTATTATTCAACGCTTTCTTGCTGGTATTTGTGAATATTTTTTCTTCAGGTTGAGGCTAACCCTGTACAAAGGCGCCCTTATTTTTTTATCCAGCGGTCCAGGTGATACTAGACTATTCTGCAGATGGTTTCAGGGTTCTCAGTAATGTAGGGAGTAGATTAGTGGGTGCGGCATTAATTTGACTTGCGGAAGGCACGAGCGTTTAAGGGGTTCTGTTTCTGCATATATTCTTTCCCAGAATAATGTTCGTGAGTCTTATCAAACCTTGACTATACAGCAGTTTTCAATGGAGTGTCGGAAACCCAAACTAAAGTTAATTACTCTGACCAATCACAGCAGACACAAGCAATCAAATTAACCAATCAGACCTCGAAGAAACTACCGTCGGTTGCAGCTAGGTTGCAACACGTGACGTAAAAACACGATCAAATTGGCTGTCAAACGGGGCATGTTTGGCCATCAAACAAGTTTGACAGCGCCTATCGGGGTTGGTTTTGATATGTTGACAAAACGGGACGTGAGTATTTCCAATCACGAAGCGTAGTACATGATGAGATGTTCAGCAAATCCAAAGCGATCACATCATTACTTCGGACAATCAACTGAAAACCGCACCATGATGCAGTCATTGATTTTAACTACCACCCACCGCATTATTTTCCCAGGTTCACTTTGTACATACCCTGCCCTGAAGGTTACGCTGAGCCCAAATCGTACTGCTCCTTTCACATCAACGAGAGAACCAATCGGGTAGGTCTGGCCAGTTGTTACTCTTAATCGTCGGACGTCTCAATTTCAATATCACCGTAAACCGCATGCCGCACTCAAGTGGCAACTTTTATTTGTCAGCACATTTTGTGTTTCTTTACAGGTCGTGATGTGGCTCAATCAGAATTTTCTTCTCCCTGATGAAATAGAAGGCAAAGAGGCCACTCTGGACATGATGTTTTTGTCTCTCAGAACTGGGAATCCTCTGGCGATCAAAATGGATCAGAGTGGAAATGTAGGTGTCGTAATAATACCGTTTCGCTTTTGTGTTCTGAGCAGTTGTGGGAGGTAGGCAGGAAATTGACTGTTACCCTCGAATCTGTTGCTGTTTGTTTTGTGCAGCATCGTGGACTTGATTTCCGCGAGCTGATGAAACGAGGCAACTTCCGTGTTCTTTTTGAAAGTGAGTTTAAGTGTAAACGTTTTGTGATGATACCGAGTTTTACTTGGCATATGAATGAAAACTCATTTTCATAAGAAAGAGTTCGCAGTTAGACTCGCTTTGAAAAAGAGGCTGAAGTGAACTCGGAAGTGGCCTATTTAGTAGGCTCTCTTCTGTTGGGCAAATTGTTTTGAGGGATACCTTGTTCTGAACTATTGGTGTATGGAGTGCGAATGTTTAAAATCGGTTGCTGATGTTTGAAACTGAATGGCATGCCTTCCAGCTAAATGAGCATCCGAGTATCAGTGAGAATACGAAATCGGGTTGGATCAGTTGCCGAAAGACAACAACAACAACAACAACTTTATTTGTACTCGACTTGCCTACGCTACAATACATCTAGAAAATAGGACAGAAAGGAATAGAGTAGTGGCTGCCAGGGAATAATATAAGGGCAAGTAGAACCAGGGAGCCAATATGAAGTTAAATGAGCATGGCAGCCAACATGAGGACATTCTTGCCTTGTCGGATCCCCATCCCCCGGTAATGAGTGGGAAAGGTAGGGGCTCTCCCTTAGCCAGCGGTTGTGGAAACAAGAAATCAAGATCGTTTGTGAAAAGTGGGTTTTGTTGCGTTTTCTTCTCAGGTGACCATCAAGACTGATGACATGGATTTAGCAGGCGACATCATTCAGGGAATGGCGGCTTTCTTGGGAATTGAGGTAACTGAATGTCAGGCGTTACTTTCAGCGTCCCGATCTCTGTCCGAAAAAATATGATATTTTAGTGGAAATCCGCTCACATGCTATGGCGAATCATGTGATCTGATTGGTTCACCACTCGCTATCTATTTAACAATTATTCGCCGAAGGCGAAGTGAATATTGGTGAATATAAAATGACGAAGGTAGCGTGTGAGTGGATTTCTGCTCAAACAATTAGACTACTCGTTCTCGTTTTCTATGAGTCGATATATTGAACTCGGCGCCACGCGCCTCGTTGACTATCTATTGACTCACAGAAATATCGAACTCGTAGACTGATTGTTAAAGAATCCACAAGCAGGTTAAGCCTGGCATTTAAGTGTTTCGCAAATTAGCATTTTCTTTGTTAGTGGTACAAAGGAATTCCCAAAAGAATGCGTAGAAGTACTTGGCCTAATCAAGTGGAGAGATAGTCGTCCGTAGGACGTCAGCTAACTGTATCCCGATGTTCAAATTTCAGGATCTTTTGTCCACTGCAGAATTTCCGGATCAGTTAGAGGAGCTACGAGCTGTTTTGTTAAAGGTACAAACGCCTGTTGTGGTGTAGTGTTTAGCGCGCAAGATTCTCCATTTAGTTGTGTGTGTGTATGTGTTTGTTTTTGTTTTTGTTTTTGTTTTTTGTTTTTTTTTGGGGGGGGGGGGGGGGGGGGAGGCGCTTTAGCTGCCGAAAGCGGGCTTAGCATCGGCCGTCTGAGCCAATGTGGTTCATGTGTGCCGGCGACTACTATATTCAAATGTTGACAATAGAATACAATTCAATATAGCGATTGAGACGATAGATGGTTGAACGCCAGCCAGTCCACCGTCATCTGGAAATACTGGAAATACTTGGTAACCCGTGTGTCAAGGAGTATTGTGTTTCCTTTTTCGTTTTATCTTAATTTCCTTCCTGATCCCAATTTCCACCGTTAACTACAAGACCCTACCATCCTTTCTCACGAGCCATTGTTATACTTGCACTGGTCAGGTTGATGAAGTGCACGCTGTGAGACAGAAGCTGACGGCAGAGATGGCGGATCACTCCAACCTGATCAGAAGTCTTGTTGTGAGGGCTGAAGACGCCAGGTTAATGGGAGACATGTGAGTATAACTTTCTTATAATTTCGAAACCTGCAGGGGACTAGGGAAGAAGCAAACTGGATGAAATGTGATCGAAATCTAATGCATTTTTTTTCCATGGATGTCGAATCAAGGAAAGATAAAATGATTTGATTTGATTTGATTTTTTCAAAGGGGCGCTTAATTTGACTTCCTTAGGCGGAAATTGGGATCGTACAATAAGCGCCAAACGGGTTGAGACACTTTCCTCTGGAGTCCTGGACAACTCCCTCCCCCAAAAGCTTTTCATCTAACCCCCTCCCCCGCCCCTAACAGTGTTGTTTTCTTATCGCCAACACTTCCTTTTTCTATTACCAACATTTTAGTGGGGGGGGGGGGGGGGGGGGGGGGGGGGG
>BLFK01000104.1:1338777-1355614 GCA_014634185.1 Astreopora myriophthalma | reverse complement strand
GTGGGGGGGGGGGGGGGTCTTAAAACAAAGAACTTGTTCAGTGTTCAGTATATTAAACAGAGCTCTCAAGTCTTACTGAACGTGAGGCTCACGCAAACGAATGCAACCTTAAGCTCTCACGCTGAAACTGTTATTTCTCATGGATTTATTATTTCTTATTTATTTCTCATGCATTTTTTATTTAAACAACAGTTCGTTCTAACAGGAAACTAATGACTGAAAGCCAACAACGTTGCCGTTGCATTTGCCTTGAATCTCTATCGAACGCCTTCCAACCAAGATATTCCGTGTTCTTGGCGTTGATCAAATTAAAAAAGCGGGCTCTGGGGACGAGAATAGTTACTTTTAAGAGGTCACATTTCCACGCATCAAAACACATCTTTTGCACTGCACCCTTGAGAAATGTCACAAAGAAAACGAAACTAGGCTATGACATTTAACGTGAAATGTGTTAGTATTTCTCACCCGGGCACACAGACATTTTGTGTTAACAGTATTGATTTCCCTACAACAGCAACACCAGAGTCTTTTGGCAAGAATTTCTATTCTTTTCTAGATTTTACCACATTTAATTTAGAATTTGGCTACTACAACAGTTCTCGAGATTTCCCTAGAAATAAGCATTCTTCTCCAAACCACCTACTTTACTTTTCAATTTTCCCCGTCCCCCTACCCCCGGAACACAGCCGCTGCAAACAACTACCCACACAGGGTGCCAAGACCTGGACAAGCCGCGGAGGTCTCCCTGGGAGGGACGGTAACAGGAAGAATTGAACAATGTACCATCACCTTGTGACAGCCGGGTGGGGTTCGAATGTTACAAACTGCACTTGATGCGAGAAAGGTTTCTTTTTAAGAAGGAAATAATCTTTAGCCAGGCATCCTCTTGTGCCAACGAATGCGCTTCTGTCTCCCCTCCCCATACAGTCAAGCCAAACCCTTGGGACTCGGAAAAATAGCAATGAGGGGAGTAGGGGGGCTCAATGAGATGGCCTGCGTTGGGATATCGTAAAATTGAGCATAGGTGACCCGTACCGGTCCTTTTCATCCGCTCGAGAACCTGTTTCGCACAAAAGTCGGAATTGGAGGCAAGATCACTCGTACCATAAATTAGTAAGACAGGACGAGAAATATTTTCACACGGCGTTATGGCAGAGAGCCTCAGATCTGAGCTAGTGTCCTTAGTGACATAAGGAAAGCAGTGCCTTCCAATGATCCCGTACTCGGTTTGAAGTAATTTGGTTTTCTCCCAAGGGAGAATACCAGAAACCTTTCCCCGGTGTTTGAACGGAGCCTGATAGGCAAAAATAGTTGGGGAAACCGCTACAGTGGCTTTTATAATATCGCTTCTGAAGCTCGCTAACAAGAGGCCAACCCAAGTTCCGAAACAAATAGAATGTATACCGATACCACCTGGCAAAACCTTAGGTTGTTTACACAACCATTCTGCCGCCTCTTCAAAGTACTCAAGCTCAAAGTATGGCGGAGGATTTTGTACCCCGTCAGGAGGAAAATAGTCCAGTGACAAAGCTACGAATCCATGGCATGCCAAGAGCGACGCTTTGAATTCCCTCGCCACAGCAGCTCCACCGAGTAGGTCGATCACACCTGCGAAAAGATGATGCCCATTGCAGTCAGTAGTTTTAATGACATGCTGGCAACAGCATATTTTACATTGAAAGATACACCCACAGGCAGGCCCAAGTTTAGCCGGCGTGATGGCTGCTAATATAAGGATCGATGAGAATTTGTATTGGAATCCGGACGGCAGATTCAAGAAGATACATATATGCAAAAGGTCTCAAAAGCCGTACCTTACTTTACGGTGTGTTAATTGCTTCCCCTGTGGATATTTTTCCACGGGGAAACAGGCAACCGCAGTGATCCGTAAGTGTGAATCGCAGATATTTCGACTTAAACTTTTGGAACCAGCATTTAACATAAAAACGGGAAAGTTAAAGATCCCTCGAGATTGTGAAATGATCAGTTCAGAAATGATTGCAATGCGACTACGAGTACGGTACAGAATAGGTTTACGAGTTTCCAATTTTAAACTAGTCAGTCCACAGAATTCCTACACCTCGTTTCTTGCATACCATGTTATAGGCAGGGTTAAATAATTAAGCAATAGAGGACTTTTCCCGTGTTTAAAAAGCCTCATCTAAACACGAGGGGGGTCGGGAGAATTCTCGACGGTTGTGCAAACCTCAGAGGCAGTCGAGGGTTTGCACAACAGTGCCAACCACCCGAGTGTTTAGATGTGGCCATGTAAGCACAGAAAAAAAGTCCTCTATTGCGACAAATGAAGGAACATGTTTTCTACTTACTTCTTGATTGAAATAGATATTTCCTACTAGCCAATCAAAACGCGCATGTGACAACGCATGAACCAATCTAAATTCGCGTGATGTCACAACCGTGTTTACATACTCTCATCTAAACACACCTATTGACCAATGACAGCGCGCGCACTATCCTAATTATTTTATAACGAGAAGTAAGGAGTGATTGTCTAAATTGAAGCACAGGAGATGAATTGCAAACCTCGTTCTCGTACTCGTTGCCAAATCTGAAGGTAGCTTGTCTCCAGGCTCCCTCCACAATGGTGATGAACACTACTTTTGCACGATAATCTTGGTAAGGCAATCTTATTCCTAGTCAAGACATATTCTTGACGCTTATTGTGAATGCCGGGGATTTTTCTTAATTTTGGCGGTCCCATCGTGCCACCGTGGGATGACACTCTAAATCGTAAGAGGGATGACATCCCTAAATCGTAAGACACCCTAAATCGTAAGAGGGATGTCATCGTGGGATGACACCCTAAATCGTAAGAGTCTGCACGTTCACCAGACTGGTTGCTTACCACGACCTGGTCCTTTATTTCATGTCATTTACATTTTTATCTGAACTTTTTCCCCCGTTCCGGTCCCCGGTTTCGGTTTCGCTTCTGGTTCCGGACTCGGTTTCCGGATTCCTGATTTTCCAGACGCCCGTTTACAAGTGGCTATATATCACAGGAAAATCTCTGAAATGGTATGATTGAAAAATGTGCCAAATGCACAGAAAAGTTGAAACCCGCTTTACGGACACCCGCTTAATACGGACACCAGGAGCCTATATGGGCTCCTGCAGAAACCCAGTTACTATGGGCAGGTCTCTAAGTCCCTGGGGAAAGCCCATACATCTTTCTAAATTCAACCCGCTTAATACGGACCCCCGTTAATACGGACAACGGACACTTTTTTCTTCCCCAACAACTAGTCCTCATATGGGAAGTTAACCTTGCTAATGCGGACACTCTTTCTTCAACTGTCAGTCATCATTCAGTGAGCTTTATCCTTTGTGAAGGGACACAAAACATGCTATTGTCCACTGCGCTAACCAAACGAGATGTCACAACTGCAAAGTGTATGCGGTTTGTTAGTTGTCAATCAAAACATCAATTATAACGCCTTCAACGCAAATCGCTGTCAAACTTAAAACGAATGATTCCCTTTTTTTTTGCTCAGCTACTGGTTGTGATTAGCTCTGCGTGAGATTTCATTTATCTTTTGTTTGCTTTACTGCTTGATTTTTCTCTACTGCAGTCTGATCCTTACTCTTTCCGGCCACTTCCTCCAGTCACTCCATTTTTCTCTGCGCTCGCTTCTTTGCGTATTGATGGATTTGAAGGAATATCTATTAGTCTTTTTTTAGCCTGTGTGACAGGCGTTCGAAGGGGAAGGGGAAGGCACGATTAGCCACGAAGAAATTCAGGCGGGCCTTCGCGTTATCGCGCGCCTGAAATCCATCGCGCCGAATCCGCCATTCCCCTTACCCTTGGAACGCGTGGCACGCAAGCTATGAGTTTTTCTCATAGTGAAACATGCTTTTCTGGCCCATTACAGAAGTACACGCATTGTATTTCCATTCCTAGACCTTCTCCGCGATTTACCGCCTTTCCACACACTTCCACTGAACCATTCTTTGTACGCTTAGAGATAAAATGTCTGACTATTCCAGTTCTATTTGCGGTGTTGGAAAAGCGAAATGGGATATCTTTTGATATCTTGCTCCAACAAAATGTGCACAGTACTATATTTTTGACTTAATTTACACAACCCGCTTAATTCGGACACCCCGTTAATGCGGACACTATCCATGGTCCCTTCGGTGCCCGTATTAACGGGGTTAAACTGTATTGGCAAGTGAAAATAAGTGATGAAAACGAACAACGTTTCGGTGTGATTCTGACGCCGTTATCAAGTACAGATGATATAAAGAATACACCGTCAAGAAAAGTTTGCTCAAAATTGTATTTTTGCATGTATTATGCAAATTTCACGTAAATAGTTTCTCCTGAATCGAGTCTGCCTGGACATTGAGAGCTGATGTTAACTCCCTAGCTGATCTGTGTACTTCTTAAGAACGGGAAAATGTCTGTCGAGATCTTTGGGGACAGTGCAGTCTTGACTTACAAAGTGTTTGCCAGTAGAAGAAGACTGCTTAGTATGCTCAACCAAGCGTTGACATATGTATGGTTGATGTATATATATATGTTGATATATATATATATATATTGACAGATGCACTGGTTTGTAACCTACATAATTTGCATCACACAAGTCACATTGGAATTTCTAAACTACACATCGTTGGTTAACAATAGGCGGTTTTTTTTTCTCATGTACTTTTAGCTCTTGTTGGATCTTGTTACTGTCAAAACGGGGTTGAATGACTCTACGATTCAGTCTTTAGGTCAGTCAACTATTTGCGGTCAGAGTCTGCCGAATCCTGGTCTTTGAACGACAAGACTATTCCAATTCGCATAGTTTGGCTCTCTTCAACTTTAGAGGCAACAACGGACTTGATTGTAGTGTTGATAAGGAGTTGTGGATATTTCACCCTGGAGAACACTACCTTCAACAGGTCACATTCTTCAGAAAAATACAACCAAGACGATGATAAGCCATATGCGCGGTCATTAGAGAAGCATGGTTTTCAAAAGACCTCGTTTATGGCGCATATCAACGTGGCTCAGTGATAGTGCAGCAAGAAACCCGTATTCGTAGGTTTTATGTAGACCTTGGTCTCAATATGAAAAGCTCTGTTCAGTAGTTGTATTTAAGAAAATGGTTTGAACCCAGGAGTAACATACCTCGATTGAAAATGATCATCTGGGTGACTGGAGTCCTGAGAAGGACTGTTGTTGTTGACTGACGTTTCGACAACCTGTGCGGAAGCCATCTTCAGAGTCAAGTGATGTATTCCAAGAAAGGGAGGAAGACCATTACTCTCAGACTCCATGGTGAACTTCACTCATGAGTGGCAGTTGTTGAGAACTTGTAGGAAAGAAGCAGCTGCAGCTGATGTTGTGTTAGGCATTACGGTTATGCACCGGTCAATTGAAACCACGGCCCCCCCGACCCCGGACATAGCGGGGAATGTAACATTTCTACAATGTTACATTTCGACTTTTCCACTGCCTCTCGGGGGAAACTTGACTGTCACAATCCCCACCCCTATGGCCCCAGTGTGTGCCTTGAAGATCCTGCCAAGCTGGTTTTCATAGTATTTAATCGTTCCGTTTTACTGAAAAAAATGCTGCCATCAGTAGTAAAGGCCATGTTACACGAGGCAATTTTTCTTGCAACTTGCAACGCAACGATGACGACTAAAAAACCTTTCAAGTTGCAGAGGGGGTGTCACACGTTTGCAACTTTTTCCGCAACTTGCAACGCGAATTTTTTCTTGTTTCTTCTTGACTTCCGAGCCATCGATGTCCTTAAGGAATGTTTAAGTCCTTCGTTGGTTAAACCGTGTTTCTCAGCCAGGTCTTTAGCTGCGTTGGTCTTGTCAGTTTTCTTTGGGGATTTTTCGTTTTGATTCCACAGCAGGGGTAATGTTTTGTAATCTTTTAGCAGTTCAATTTTTCCGTTATTACTTAACTTCTTTTCATTGTTTACGACTGCCGCCATCTTGAAATCCCCCGCGAGCGAAAGATGAGCTCTGATTGGCCCATTCTGACAAAATTCCGTTGCAAGTTGCTGAGGGGATGTTACACGCAGGCAACTTGTCTCGCAACGTTGCGAAAAGTAGAGGGTCGTTCTACTTTCCTTGCAACTAGCAACGCAACAATTGCAGTTGCAAAATGGGGTGTTACACGTGAATTTTTTCTTGCAACTTGCAACGCAACGTTTGTTGCGTTGCAAGTTGCAAGAAAAATTGCCTCGTGTAACATGGCCTTAAAATCGCTTGCATACATTTTTGCACCGCGTGGAATCAGCAAAGCAGGCAGAAAATTTTCGATGACGTATATTTTGATAGCAAAATTACTGAAATTGTGAGACCCCAAAACATTAGCCAGTGACTCCATTTGCTACGATAACAAATTTACAACTTACAATAGGTGATACTTCCTCTGAAGACATTTCATCAGCGTCCTCTTCAACTACTGAATAAATGAATAACTAGGTTTTCAAAATTGACTGGCTTGCTCCGATTTGTTTCAAGCTATGAAACTACCAATAATAGACTAAATTCATTTACAGGGTGCATGATCAAAGAGTGTTAGATTTGCCGAAGTGATTGCGGCATCAATTAATTGCAACAATGACACTTGTTTGCGTGTTTTAACTCTCTTCAGACAGTACCATTGTGTTGGTACGAACTGATTAAAAAAACAAAAAACTTTTGGTTATCAGAAAAGAGTTAACTGCTTGTGTAACGCACTGACATTAAAAAATGTTTTGCTTGAATAGTTGTTGGCGTGAACGAGGAAATCTTATGTTTATTTAATAGTGTGGGCGAGCTATTGAATACTGGAAGGCTGGACTGTGCTCCACATTTGCGGGCCAAAAGTGCCAAAATTTTTTAAATATCAACAACTAGGAACACAAAAAGCTGCGTCAAATCCGCTCAAACAGCCCAACGTTTATTACTTTGGAGTTAATTCGGCCTGGCTTTTTCGATATCAATACTCGTATATTTAACATTATGTTTCTTGAACCAAACATTCTTCCCTTCCCTTCTCAGGGCCCGCGGATCGGGAGCATTTCAAATTTAAGTCTCCTGAAATGGCTATAAATGCATCTAAAACTGCCAATAACAATATAAATTTTTGAACCTAATTGTCTGTTCAGGAACAAACTTAACGACAAACTGCCCCATTTGGTTGTGTTTGTAGAACACAAAAGGCAATGTTTCCTAAGCGGTCCGCATGTTTCACATAAATCTGGGTAACCAAAAAAATCTGGGTAAAAAATCTGGGTAACCAAAATTAAAAAATAGAATTCTTATATAGCTGGCGTTTTTCCCGCTACAACGCGCCCATTCATTGGCTTGTTCATGGTCACATGACATCTAACAATGAAACTGTTTACCGCCAAATGCCATGAGCGGGCAACATTGCGAAAACTATGACGTCAAACGGGAAACAGTTCACTGTTACCCGCGAAATGTTGGCCGCTGTTGCACGTGATCAGAGCGTGCAGTTGAAGGTGGCCTGATGTTGTCGCCGGAATATTAACCCCTTTTTTAAAAATTTGTTTTGTTTTTATCAAGCTTTTTTGCTATAACAAATCACTTAATGACTGGTCCCTTGGGGAACAGTGAATTTTGTTTCCCTCGAATCTCAATGTTTCCCTCGACTTCGTCTCGGGAAACATTGAGATTCTCGGGAAACAAAATTCACTGTTCTCCTCGGGACCGGTCATTAAGTGTAAATTATTTACCATGCGAGAAAGTGGAGGGGGGGAGCCCCTCCACCCCCACCCTCTGCGCGGTCCATGCTTCTTGCCCGTAAACACTATATCTTTTATATCACACTGTCGACTGTCGTACCACGGCAACGTTGTCAACGTATCTCTTGTAGAATGAAGGCATTTTTAACAGCGTATTCTTTATCTCATTTTTACTTGAGTATGGGCGTCAGGATGACACCGAAACCTTGTTCGTTTTTATCGTTTATTTTCATTTGCCTGTGCCTCACCAAACCGTTGCTTTCAAATACAGAGCAACAACTCATAAATTGACTGCACCGTTATGTTAACTGGTATCTTCTGGAAAATGAGCGGGAATCATCTTGTGTGAAGGTAAGAAATAACAATGTGAAGGCCATAGCAAATGTCTGGGTTCTTTGAAAATCCGGTTACACAGAAACCTACCCCGAATTCGAGTGTTTTCGGATTCGTGACTAACTATGTCGAAACGGAGGGTAAGTTCGGGCTTCGAGCTACCCAGGGTTCGAGTTGATGAAAATCAATCCGGTGAAGATAAGCTGCTGGAATGCAAACCTCAACCCACACTTACCAAATGAAAGGTACTAACCTGGAAATGGCCCATCCCCTGGTGGAATGAACATCGTTCCGCGAAATCGTTGTCCTTTGACAACAATCCTTTCAACTCCATCTGTAATATACCACCTCTCAATTGTCACGCTTGCCAGTAGCTTGGGAGATGGGTCCAGTGGAGTTACGTGGCCATTTAAACAGTTCACTGTGACATTATACGGTCTCGTCACATCTCTTTTCAAAAGCCGAAGTCCTTTCTTCTGCCCAGCTGCGGGTTTCATGCTCCATAATAATCCCATAGGTTCAACTCCGTTGTAAGAACCCCCAAACGACAAGTCACGGCTGACATCCACTTCGCCATCTTGGTTAGCGATGTAGTGAGCGAAGGACTCGAAAATTTCGCCTTTGTCGCCGGATAGTCTTGCTACCAGAGTGACACAGTGGTTCTCTTTTAGTTTAAATACACCAATGTCAATCTTTTGGTCCACAAGGGACGACTTGGGTTCCACCGAAATAATCGCTTCCGCCATTTGGAGTTTGTTCACTGATGCCGCCAATGCACGCTCATTAGTCCAGAATTATGGTCTATAAAGCCTGGTTCATATTAGCGACGGAATCGTAATCGCAGTCGTAATGAACCGTAATTTCCATAGGCGCGTTTAAAACTTATGATTACGATCGCGATTACGATTACGATGTAATACGATTAGGCTTTTAGAGATCGTGCTAGCGTGATTTTTAGCATAATTTGAGAAAACTAGCATAATTTTTCCCATTTTTTAAAAAAGTAGCACTGCTAGCATAATTCGCATATTTTTGGTGGTGGATACGCGAAGCGTGAAAACGACTATTGTTAGGGGTCAGAATATGCAAATTTGTCACTCAGTCAGGTGTAAACAAATCGATATATCAACGGCAGACCAATTGATATCGATTTTGCGAAATAATACCGGAACGCCTCTATCGAGTTCCGAAGTAACGCCGCGACGTTGAAATACAATTCGACTTTTCTTCGAGGGAGTTCGCGTAATACTCGTCGCAGTCAGCACATGTGTAACCGGGTCAAAGCTGTCTGACAGACTGAAGGTGTGACTATGAGTGTAGGCGCTGAATGCGAAGAGTCTTTGACTCCTTGAGGGGTTTGCTCAATCCTCCAAGCTCACAGGGGGTTATAAATAGTGAGCCTTTTACGAGGGAATCTTACGAGCGAAACTTTGATCGAACCCGTGAGGGAACCTATGAGCACTCATATCAGCAAAAGTCTGTATCAAACGTAAGCTTAAACAATGCTATTAGAAACATTAGTTGCAGAACTGATCAGTCCATGATATCTAACCAAAACACTGTTGTGGCCAAGCAAAACGAAGATTTGAGTAGTCCGGAAAATCCGAAGGAAAAAACTTTTGAGCAGTTACCGGACTTACTACGACAGGATTTTAAACCAAAGCGACTGGAGCTAGCAGAGTCGTACAGGTTTCATCGTTGTTTTCAAGAGGAAACCGAAGATATTTCCGAGTATAGCGCACGTTTAAGGTATCTGGCGTCCACCTGTAAGTTTGCTGTGAGTTTTTGAATCGTTCGCTTCGAGATCAATTCGTTTGCTGGGTTAGTAACCCAGGTACTCGCAAAAAGCTACTTAGTGAAGACCGCAGCTTTCAGGGCGCTTTGCAGCTGTCTATAGCTAATGAAATCGCGGCCAAGGACTGTTTTTCGTGCGGAAGCGGTGACCATACAAGGCCTAAACCCAAATTTCGAAGAGCTATCTGTCGCAGCTGTAATGTACGAGGACACACTGACCGTGTCTGCAAGAGTAGTGGAGTGAGCACTCTGAGTGCTGAGGAAGAATTACACAAAGAATCCTTGTCTGGGTAGAAAGAGCTTTATACGGTATATGATGTGAATGCCATGTCCAGGTCAGAAATTTCTGTTCCATTAAAGATTCAAAACAATGCTTGTTCAATACAGTTATATACCGGCTGGGCTCTGACTTTGGCACCTAGGAGCTTATTTGAAAAGGATTGCCCTGATGTTGAGCTAAAACAAAGAAATGTAGTGCTGTCAACCTATACGTCTGAAACTGTGCGCCCCTTGGGGGAAGCATTCGAGCATGTGGAGTATTCTGGATCGCAACAATACCCTACTTTTACTAGTAGTAGAAGAAGGCACATCTGCCATGTTCGGTCGAAATTGGCTCATGGACGTGAAGATTGGAAAAATCTGCCTGGTTTAAATCATATAGTCCCTGTGCCTCCATCGATCTCATCAGCTCCTTTACCACAGGGTAACCAGTCATTGGAGCATGTTCTTGAGAGATATGATGAGTTATTTCTTGGATGTTATACCGGGGCCACTATTGTGCTTAACGAAAGTAAAGGAGCCAAATTCTGCAAACCTCCTCCAGTTCCTTATGCTCTGCAGCCGAAGGTTGAGAGTACCCTTCTTAAAATGGAACAGGATGGTGTTATCGAAAGAGTTACTTCCGCTGTTAGTGCCGCACCTATTGTTATGGTTAAGAAGAAGGATACTGACGAAGTTGGTGTATGTAGAGATTTCAGTGTCACATATAATGCATTTTCAAAAATGTGGAAACCTACCCTATGCCTCAAATTGAAGACATGCATTCTGCTTTAAGAGGGTGCACGGTATTTAGTGTTTAGGACATCAAGCAGGCGTATCACCAGATCCCCATTGCCCAGGAGTCTCAAGCATGCCTCACCATTAACACTCACATTGGGTTATTTGCTTTCAAGAGACTGCCAAATGGTATTCACTAAGGTCCAGACATCTTTCAGAGGTTAATGGACAGTTTACTGTCAGATATTCCTAAAGCAGTCTGCCGCCTTGATGACATCCTGGTTGCAGGAATTGATGTACAGGAATTACCTTCGCACACTTTCGCAGGTTCTGGAACGACTGGTTAAAGCGGGTTTCCGACTTAACAAAGCCAAGTGCATGGTTTCATGATCAGTGGCTGGCCAAGCGTAGTGTTTCTTGCACTCGCATCATGTAAGGAGAAACTAAATGAATTAGGCACCCACCAAGGATGCATACTATGGGGTACTCGTGTCTTTGTTCCTTCTTCACTGCAAGGAATGGTCCTACAAGAATTACATGGCACTCATCCGGGAATGTCCAGAATGAAAGCACTGGCTAGATCGTATGTTTGGTGGCCTAATATTGATTTTGATATCGAGCGAACTGTCTCTTCCTGCCACGTATGCCAGTCTATGAGATCCTCACATCCCACGTTTCAAATCCATCCTTGGAACTTTCCAACTCTGCCATGGTCTCGTATCCACGTGGACTTTGCTGGACCAATCACTGGGAGTACTTACCTCGTTGTTCTTGACACATATTGCAAGTTTCCAGAGGTTGCAAAGATGACAAATACTACAGTCAGTACGACCCTTCCAGCTTTGTGTGATATCTTCAGTAGGCATGGCCTTCCTGATATATTTGTTTCTGACAATGGCCCCCAATTCACCGCTAGGGAATTCGAACAGTTCTGTGCTAACAATGAAATTGTACATCGGACGTCGGAGGCCTATAAACCCTCCACTAATGGTCGGGCTGAACTAGTGGCCCAGATTTTGAAGTCAGCAATCAAGCACGCTCAGCTCTCTAACGCTGATGTGCATACGGTTATTGCCAAGTACTTACTGGTGTATCGAAACACTCCACATTCTACTAGAGGTGAACCTCCCTCATTGCTACTTATGCGAAGGAGACTACGCACCCGCTTAGATTTGCTGACACCTTCGGTTGAAAAGCATGTTGAGGCACGACAGTACAGGTCTATGGCGAACAGTACAGCTAAGAAGGGGCTTACGCCAATTCCTTGCCGGCGACACTGTTCTTGCACGTAATTATGCGAGAGGGGAGAAATGGCTTCCAGGAGTTGTCGCAGAGGTCCTTGGGTCAAGACTACATGGTAGAAGTGTTGGGTAAACTCTGGAAACGCCATGTGGACCAGCTGTTGGGTCGTTCCACCCATGATTTCTTACGCACCACCGTTTCAGCAATCCAGTCCTGTCTTGAGTTACCAAGAGAGACACTTCCTAATTCAGCAATTCCACGCACCACAGTTCCTACCGCTCCCCAGGATGAACCCTGCTTGTTGGACACTATTGAACAGTCCTTACCTGACTGCCCAACTCGCAGAGCTTCCATGCCTGACATTCCTAATTGTACTATATACGGCTGCGTTGGTTCACCCAACTCCTTCAGTTGAGGATTCTACTTCTATGGTTAGACGATACCCTGCAAGAACAACTCGGTGTCCTCCGAGCTACTTAAAAAATTATGAACTGAAGTGACGCTCTCAATTATTGTTGATATTTTACAGACTGTTTAGGTCTTGAGGGACTGTTTCCTTTGAAGGGGGAGATGTTATATATAGGCTGTGATGTCATTACTTTGAGGATTGTAATGGGCATGCGCGCGATGAGCAGATGCCCCGGAGATTAAAAAGTGTTGTGTTTACCAGGCTGTTTTTGTGCCTTTTCTGCCATGATGATGGGGTTACAACAAAGCTATTAAAATACTATCTCTGAATATTAAAAAGGCGAGCACAGCGATATTAGTAATCTCTGAAATTTGCCCCGGTATACCAAAGGTTCGGAGAGACTTGGAAATTTTATTAGTACAAAAAATAGGTACGCAATGCGTACATGTGTCTACTGCAAAAGTTAAGAATGACATGACAGGTCCACTGAAGGTCAGCACATGTATTTGTAGTGTCATTTAAAAACACCTTTTACAGACAAGAAGGGATTTCGCCTGGAGACAAAATTCCTGCGTGGGCCAATGATATCTCGATCCGTTTCTCCAGCTAAATTAAGCTGAAAAGAGTTTACGACACCGGCTGTAAGGGCTGAAGTTGGCTGATGAAACCCTGAAAGAACTGAGTCAGCATGTCGTCAAACTGTCGGTCCCAGGAAACTTTGCGATCCTTTTCGCTGGTCCTGTGCAGGTTGATCCTTTGCGTGTCCCATTGATAAAAATCGATTTGTTTTCTGGTATCAATCAGTCATTTTATCTTACTCTACATTATATACACGGGGACTTCTAAGATGCCTCCTTCAGAGGCCAAAACCCTGCTGCCGGTAATTTAATAGCCTGCGAATACAGCCGCCCTTCGTCGCTCACCGCCACCCGGGGGCGGGAAGCGAGCTGAGAAGGGCGTGACGAGTTTTGAGACCTTTTTAATGCATTCGTAAAAGACTGAAGACTACAGGGTTGTTACAAAATAAGTAAATAAACAAAATAAACTACGTATATCATTTCCGTTTGACTGACATTTTGCCTTGGTTAGATCTTCATATATGTTAGAAATGTTAGCAAAGAAAGGGAATTCATGTGTATAGCTCCATTTTCTTCGCTCAAGAAATCAGAGTTAAAGCGGCATGTCCCAGTGTACTTAAAATGTTTTGGGGAACTAACGAACTTTGACAGCGTTCTTTAAGCTTTCGAGAAGGATAATCGAGGCAGGTAATAACACACCGAGTCTGCATGATTCAAAATGGAGCGCAGTCGCTTCCTATTCTCTTTAGCACGGTTTTTTTTTTTTTAATGTTTGGCTGTTCTATTGGAGTACCACAAATATAGACTACATTTTTTTTCAAATCTACTTAGCTTTCCGTGGCAACTCAAAATAGCTAAAAAACGTTGCAGAATTTTGATGAATCCGCAAACAGAAATAAATTAAATTCACCGCCTTCAATTCTCAAGTTGCTCACGTAATAAAGTATTTACTTGTGTTTCAGTACGACCATTATGACACAATGTGAAAGTCAATTTCTCAATCGTTTCTCCTATTCGAAGTCTAAGCTTATGGGTAATAACATTTTATCGATTCAATATCATGCAAATCATATAATTATTGCCTTTAACTAATGAGTTTAATTACTTAAACGTTAGTCTCTAGTCCTCTTCTCTGAAGTTTTTGAATGGTATAGATTAATTGCAATTTTTCGCGAGAACAGACACAAAGTTAACTTAGGGTTATGCGATTAGACCGCGTGGTGATGTGAGAAACTTTAGGTAGACTCCTCCTTAACTATGCCCAAGGTTGCCTTAGGGCGCGTTCGGCTGACCCTATTCCGGAATAAGAGGAAAAACCTTTAGATTTCTGGAATAGGAAAAGCCTTTAAATTTCTGTTTTGAGGAAAATTTAGGAACGATGTTGAAAATCTCTTTTGCATTTCGATAACATAAAGATTCTCGGCTGGGGGTTATTTATGTGTGTAAATCTTCGTATTCTTATTCCAGAATAGGGCCAATCGAACGCACCCTTAATCGTCTAAATGGCAAATAAAAACAGTCCATTCTACTCATAAGTCGAAATGACAGCAACAAATTAGTTGTTCCAAACGTCGCGCTATCGCCACTCCAGTTAACCACGGCAGTACCATTTAGTTCGGCAGGTTTGGCACGACTACTTTGCACGGCACAACATGCCGTGCCACACGACAGCAGCACGACTTCAAACGGCGTGCTCTGGTTGTGCCGAATGGAATGGTCATAGTCGAGCCACTGCCGGGTCATATTCATTTGAGTTGGGCACGGCTGTGGCACGAGTCCGCCATAAATCCACATTAAAATTTTTAACAATAACACGTAGAAATCACTTGCGATGAAATGTACTTTCGAGAAAAAAAATATATAAGCAAACAATTTAGGTAATTTAAGTTTAATGTGGGCAATGGGAAATGTAATTTGCAAAAAGAGACGCCTTAAAGTAAAATCCGTTCACGACACTTCCTTTGTTTTCAAATAGTCGACAACTCGACATGGGCCTGTTACACTTTTAACATTTGTTGGTTGTCCGCCCCGGCCTTTGAATTCTTGTCCCAATATCTTTGAACTGATAAGGTATGAAATCTTTAGTTTCGTATTTTTACAAAGAGGTTTAAATTATATCTTTCATACTTGATGTTAGAGTGAAACCAGAAGTCTGGTCAGAGATATTTTGAACGCTCAGTATTTGAACGCTTAAAAATATAGCAATCGTCTTTGTTTCGACAAACGCAAGATCGATTCTATGAAAATTAACCACATTATTCAAAATAAATATTGACGATTTCAGAATTAAAATTTAACCCTTTTCCCGGTTTTCAGAGCTGAGTTTAAATTTAATTCATGCACACCATATTGGAAAAAGTCAGTATGTTGCGCATTTTTTCTGTGTGTGTTGTAAAGTTGAAAGACCAGTTAAAATCAAGCTGGCGTTCTCTCATGATCTAATGTCGGCTGTAAAACTGCTTCGAGATAGTTATTTTAAAACATCCTTGTTTATGGCCCTTAGAATATATACTATTATTGCCAGTTTACTCTTAGAGAAATGCCTTTTGCGAAACCTTAGTTTGTTCTCTTACTGTAAGCTGTACGAACAGTTTTTGACAAACGCTCAATAAACACGAAATTGTTGAATTTAATTTGTATGGAGATAGGGCAGACCAGAATTCTGCGTTCAACGTCTCCTCCGCAATAGTGATAAAACCGCAAGGCGTGCTGAATTATAAACTTTAAAATAAATACGTGTTCTTTTTACATGGATTTGTTTTTTTAATCTCTGAGCGACAGCAAGGAGCATGATTCTGAACAGATCGTGTGTAATTATTCAGAACGTCATCAGACTCCGCTTTTATTTTCGAATGACAGCTCGGCATAATAGCTGTCATTAAAAATTTATCGACATCGAAGGTTTTTTGCGTCTTGCCGTTCAAAACTCAGAGAGATCGCATGGTAAGTTTTCGTTCGATACAGAGAAGAAGAATAACAGTCTAGCTTTCTTTCCTTTTTCTTCTCTTGTAAGGAAAACATTTTTTCTATTGTCTCTTTCTTTGCAGGTGCACTGGCCAAGCGGCGTTGAGAGGTTAAAATGCAAATTTTCGCAGGGATCAACTCAACATCACCAAGGAAAACTGAAAAATCAGACCATTTTAGCGACAGATTCAATGTGAATTCCTGCTAGTTAGGGAGACAAGGAAATTCGAGGACATTTCTTGAAAACACGTTTTAAAGGCAACGGCCGACAGTCGTTTATTTGCCGAAGACCCCGCATCAGTTTTCTTTGTATTGCGAGAAAACTACCGCCGATAAAGAGTGAGGAGCTTTGATGGAGGTTTATTTGAGCATCGAAACATTAGACTGATCATATACGGGAACGAACTATTTGGTGCTATCGAATAAGACTTTTGGGTGGAAAACGTTTCTCATTATTCAAGCATTGTTGTGGTGTCTTCATTAAGCGAAGACAAGGTGATTATAAACTAAATCTAGCGGCGACCTTTCTGGCGGCCATATTGTGTTCGTTGTTCCTTAGTCTATAAAATCAAAGGCAAATAATAACAGATATAGACTTTATTTTCAGGCGGAGAAGTCTTGGAAAGACCGTGGAAAGGATTTTAAGGTCCATCTACAAAGAACATCGAGGATACTAGTTTGGAGTAATCTGAGAAAGCAGTCATAATGTGTTGCTCTTGCTTTTGCAATTGCCTTCAGTCTTTTCTTTCAAATTGTTGCAAATGTCTTGGCAAGACTGCCATGGCATGTTGCCGAGG
>BLFK01000104.1:1328777-1333777 GCA_014634185.1 Astreopora myriophthalma | reverse complement strand
TTTTTTTGATCCGATCACAAACCAAAACTAAAAACAAAACTAAAGCAATCGCGTAATTACTTTCGATAGTCAGTTGAAAACCACCCTATTGTAGGGCTTTATTAACTTAATGATTTAAAGCTCAGTCGTGCTGTTCCTTTACGAGGGCATCCTTATGTAAACGCAGGATAAAATGTATCGCTTATCGTTCAAGCGAACCATCTTGTTGCGTATGGGATAGGGTTGCCGCTGCAACGCCACAAACAACAACAACAACAACAACACCAAAGCGGTTGCGGCGTGGCCCAGTGGTCAGGACGCTGGATCTGCATGTGGATGCTCCGGGTTCAAATCTCACTCCAACCGCTAACTGGATTTGCCTTCGGTGGTACAGAATTTAACTCAACCACGCTTTGTAAAAATCAGCAGGTTGTCTGCCCCCCCCAATGACGCTTTTATAAGTTCAATTTTATAAGTTCAAATTCAATGACGCTTTTATAAGTTTGTTTGAATCACTTTTCCTGCACGACCCACAACCTTAACCTATCAATACCACTGTGTATAGAGAGAGTTGCAATTGAGTGTCGTAAAACCAATATCAAGGTAATCACTCCGACCAATCACAGTGGGAGCAAGCAGTGCAATGAGCCAATCAAAATTCGTAGCAATTCCACGTAACTTGCTCAAAGCGCGGGAAAAATCGCGCCTGCAATTCGCGATTTGTTTTGGTTTTCCTTCTCATTGGTTGATAAACTGGCGGGAGATTTTCAAGCCAATCACAAAGCGTAGCAATCGCAATCGCGTAATTACTTTCGACAGTCATTTGAAAACCGCTCTGAAGTAGTTTTCACTTGAGTGTCGAAAGTAAGTACGCGATTGTTTCAGGTTTTGGTTTATTCTATAATGGGATTGTCCGCTTCAAGCCACTACAAACTCGAAGCTCATTGCAAGCACCATGTCACAATGTCACAATGTCAACACGGCAATTTGAGGGCGATGGCGACGGTGGTCTTCAATCTGTTTGGCCTCAAACCGCTCCAAAGACATCTAGTTCGCCGACACAAAATGGCGTTGCAAGAACATTCTCTTATCACGTGATACGAACAAAACTCCCAAGGGGAGTCGGGAGTGACAGGGATCAAAAAACGTACGAGAACTTTACTCTCGTTTCCCGAGCTTGGCGCTGCCTGCATTTACTTGCTGTGCGTTATGAGTGGCTAGTAAAACCAAGTACTGGATTGCTTTGCGATTGATTTGTGGTTGGCCGAAGAGAACGTGATTGGCTCATGTGATTTTACGATACTCAATTGAAAATCAATCCAAGCAAGGTACTTTATTTTATTTACCGGCAAACAAAACAAACAAACAAACAAAAACAAATACTCACGCTTTGCGAAATTTCACTCTGCATAAGCCCACACGTCAGTTGTGTTCTGCATGGTAAATACTCAAATTGCCCAGTAAAAACACCTGGCCAGATCGGGCAGATTATGCAAAAAGCAGCCAAAATTCGCGGAAGGGCTGCAGAATTCTACGGTCAACCCGAGAATTTGTGAGTTAAATAATTGTATATCGCGCGCTGTATAAAGTTTTCGCCAAATGTGTTCTTGGTGCACTCGAATGCATTATTTTAGTGACACCATCTCCTTTGGCATGCGTATGCAAATGTGTTGTGCCATCCATTGACTCAATACAATGTACATTTCACGCTTTGTGATTTCGTCGCTTGCGTTTGTATGAGTACACATTTTGTCCCACTGAAAATATCCAAACTTCTCTTATTTTCGTGCGATAAAGAGAGTGAAGAGCTGGCGCAGTGACTTCTTATTACCTGCTGCGAGAATTCGTAACGATTTCTGACGGTATGTACTCCTGGTCTTCCATTGTTTTATTCAAGATACTAAGGCAACGCATGCAGGCCAGAAGGTCAAGAACGAAATTTTGAAAAGCTATGAATGTCGTGAAAATAGGCTCGTTGAAACCTAGAGAAACGCGAATTGGGAATACTGACCGTGCCCTTGGCTAAAATTGACTAAACCGTACTTGTGTTTCGACCACATGTACAATTTTTTTCTTATGCCTAGCAAGCATAAGTGGCATACAGCTAATCATCAGTTTAATTTAAATTCCACATCTGACAAGGCAAGCTAATTTACAATCTTTCAGTACTGTAACATGGCCAAAACACTAAACGGCTCCGTCACAAATTTACAGACACAGTCTCCCTTTTGATCCAGCGTGATATTTTGTGAAATTTGACTCACAGCACGGTACTCATTTGTCAGTTTCGCGCGTTGCGCTGTATTTACTTTCTTCTTGGACAATCCGATATGTCAGACTCTAAGGTTGCCTGTCTGTATACTGAAAGATAATACGCTACTGCTCATCTTTTCTTTTACATCGTTTTTCTTTTTTTTTTTTTTTTCAGGTGAACTGGGTCCTCGGCCAGCAGACGAACTGACCTGGCGACAATCATCGATCCAAGATGGCGGATCGACTATGCGAGTTTTGCATCAGTAGCTGCTCTAAGATCTGCGCCGTGTTCTGTCGTGAGATTTCTGCTAAGTGCTCATATATCATTCAATTCACTGTGTACAGCATTCTTCAAGGATACAACGTCGCTTCCGACATAGGAATGTTTATTGACGTCTTTTTTGCTGTACAAAGGTGCAATGAACTTGGCGACTCGCCGATAAATGGCACGCAAGTTTATCAGGGGGAAACCAAAATCTACTGTAGGCAACCCGGAAATTTTACGCTATCGGATCTCGACAAGCATGTTCTTACGCTGCAGATTCTGCAGTGGTTCTTCCTTATTTTCGCCATCATTGGCACAGGTCTTTACATTGCACACATGTGCATTTTATTGCCAAATTTGTGCAAGCATTGCCGAGATCCCGGATTTGAATACGAGCTAGATTCGCCAGACACGCCGAGATATTACCGAAACATTGTGCATATTCACTCAGTGTTCATGTTCCTGGAGGCGTTTATTCACGACATCCCTGCTTCATGTCTAACAGTGGAACTGAGCGTTCATTACTTTGGACCACAACGGATCAACTGTTGGGAATGCGCAGTGAGTGCAGCTTCTATTCCATCGGAGCTGTCTTTGCAGAGGGGCAGCTTATGGATCGGTCTCAAAATATCAGCGGTAGCATTGATAACCATCTATAAAGGTACGATTTAAATAAAACTAAGGGGATACATATCAGGGAGGGTTGTTGATCGACCATAGTATGCGCAGATGTCGACCGAGTTGTTATTATTTTATCTGTACTGATCTCTGTTAAGTTTGCCTGGCGGAGGTAAAACAATTAATGATGGGCCGCTCGTCGTAGAATTACTCAATCGCTCACCAAAGATCGATACCAAATTCTATATTAAGACCAACAACACAGGTCTCCTAGTTCACGACCATGCAGAGCCACATCGATCTTCGGTACTTGGATCAGGCACGCTGACTGTTGAATGATTCGTCACATTTCTCCGAAGGTTGCGATAGGCCGAGTCTTTTCCAAGCTCAATGTTTCACAGCAGTCAATTAACACATAGCCATCAAACAGTTTATTGATACCTAAGTTTCTGACCAACAGTCGTTCGAGCGGCCAGTCTAGTTGTCAGGTCCTGTCATTTAAGCAACTGTTTTACTTCTAGGGGTTAAGACATTCATTCTTTTGGCGTAGTGACTAAAATTTTGGGGATGGACTTCAATGCACCCCCTTGTTATTGCCAACGTGTTTTAATAGTGACAATGCGTACGCCTCCTCGTCGTACTATAAAAAAATCACTTCCCTTTCTCTCCTTCTAATTTCGAAGGTGTGTTTGTTAAACATCCGATCGCCGAAATTTTAAGCTTCATTTTGGAGCGGAAGACTGTTTAATAATTTGAGAGAATCAGTCTTTTCATTTAACGGTCAACCGTTACATTTAACGCTCCCCCCGTACAAAACTGACGATTAGGCCTTCGGGAGCTGGATCGATTATAACATGGCGTCATCTACTCACTAGTTTACAACCACGGAATTTGTAACATGTGAATGCAGCTTATGAAGAATGCAAAAGACGAGTTTGAGAGTTCGAAAGCTCAAATCTCCCGTGCTGCATACAGCAGCGTACCCACCGACTGCATTCTTCTTAATCGGGAGTCTACATGAAATTTTAACATAAAAATTCCGGTTTTAAAACAAAACAAAAGAAAAACAAAAATAACCGTCCTCTGTAACTTAAGGCTGAAGGGTTCGGCTTGCTAGTATTTGGTTAACATGGTTTCGATATCCAAAGATAGAGAAGAACTGAGTTTTTGACCTTAGTAGCCCTTTAGAAAGCCGATTTACACGGTACGACTTTTGTTTACAACTGTCGTATGCGATTTCTTCTGCAAGCGCTGCTCGCGTCATGTAAAAAATCGCGTACAACTCTCGCTATTGAGCACAGACTGTGCTTAGGATTGTCGTAGAGTTTTGAAACATGTTTTAAAATCCTACGACAATTTTTGTGACGTACACGACATTCGTAAGCGAGTTGTAGGTTTGATTAGGCCTGTCGCAAGCTTGTCGCATGCAACAAAGTCGTACCGCGTAAATCGGCCCTTACGGATGCAGGTTTTCCTAATGAATTAATGCCAGAATTTCACTTGGTAGGGATCCTTCCATTATACTTCTGGATTGGTAACCCATTCTGCTGGAGCTGTTATCCATTGAGGCTCTTCATTGCCGCACCTGCTGGCTTCGCGCTCATGCTAATGGTCCTCACACCCTCTATGGGCATAGCAAAGTACAGAGCGATGGTACAAGTCCCGGATTTGCAATCAGCGCTGGCTGGCCCATCCGACATAATTTTCGTCATTGGCTTAATGTTTTGGGTGATCGTTATCGTTGGATTTTTAATGTGGAAAATTTTCAACAAGTTTGTCATGGAGCTCTGCCCTTGTTTAGAGTGGTGCGTAGTACAGGACGACAAAAAGAAAGACAAGGAAGAGGAAAAGACAACTAGATGCTTGTGCTTCTAGACAATGGACT
>BLFK01000104.1:1283777-1323777 GCA_014634185.1 Astreopora myriophthalma | reverse complement strand
AGTCCGTGGCTCGATTCACTTACTTGGCGTCACATGTGGATTGAGGTTATCGGGCCTCAGTCTTCTTAGCTCCGAGTGGAACTCCGGTTTTCACCTCTCTTCATAAATTAGCATTCTAAAACGTCAATTCGATCTACAATCAGTCGATGAATAGCCAATTAATGCTAATTCAAGTACTTGCTATTTCTGTATATTCCTTTTTTTTTCTATTTCTACCATATACCACCAAGTTCTACCTTGGGCATAACAGTTTTTTTTACAACAATAAAACAAAGAAGAAGGTGTATGGTGTTCTGTTTGCAACAAATGCACACCAGATGAAGAACGTCTTCCGTTAGCTATGAGTGGGCTGAGAAATTAGTGACGCATTTCATATAAGGTCGACTTTCCGAAGCTAGTGATTTCAATCAGTTTTTATACCTAACATTGCTTGCGTTTTGTGCTTTCTCGGTGGAAATTAGGAAAGCTAGGCCTTCTCAAAGGTTTCCCATTCCCAAATGAATTGAAGGCAAGAATTGTACATTACGCTTTCTGAAGTTAGAAGTCATTGGTAGCTGTATGGCATTGATAGGTGCACCAAAATTATGCCAGCTAGCTAAATTTGTTGTGCAGCTCTATGGCTAGATCAGTTAAAGAAACAAGCCATCTCGGGTTGATTTAACTTGAAAAAACAAAACAAAACAAAAACAAAAAACAAATAACAAAAAACCCGACGTAGTTTGATTAGAAACTCGAACTTGGTCGGTTATCCTGCGTTGGCATAAGAGATACTTTCCCAAATTAAAAGCTTTACAACTGTGACGAACCCATTTCGTGCGACATTAATGCAGCGGTTGAGTTTTAACAAGGTGGCTTTGTACCATTTAGGAAGTCAAAATAAACGAGCGAAATTGGCCATTACTTTTACTCTGTCGAATAATTAAAACTCAAAATTGGCCGCTTTTGTCATCATTAGGAGCACAAAATAAACGTTATGCTGCCTAAGTCAGTCTCATCCTCTCGATATAACCTTCCTTTAATTTGCACCTTCGCGAGAATAACGATTACAAATCAGTTTGTATCATTGTAGCGTTTCGCCCAGGGAAAAAGTATAGACTGAATAATTTAGCTGATGTGTTTACAAAGCAACAATGGGAATATTTATCAATTAAAACTTTTCTGATGGTCTCATATGAGTCTGGCAAGTCAGTCTCTTCGTGCATTGTCATAACCGGCCAATCAGATCACCTCTCGGGGCAACTGCAACAGCTTCTCTTTGTTTAAAAATGATTGCATTATTCATAAAGACGACCTTCTCCCCTTGATCACAAAATTCGAAAGGTGGGAGATATTCGCACCTGCTGACGACACGAATCACGGTTATTAACCAGTCCGGAAATTCGTATTTTTAAAGACCTTTAGCGGCGGGGTATATGCTGGCACTCCATATCAAGAAGGAAACTTGGCGCATTTTCCGTTGTCACAAGTGAATTTGTATTTTCGCAAAAGTAAATGGAGCCAGAGGCAATTCAAGCAGATTCGAAGCAAAGTGTAGCCCACGAGGAGAGACGCAGTGGCCGGCCTAAAAGAGTTTGTTCAAGAAGGTCGTATTGCGAGGCGGAGACAGACGAAGAATTTACGCCAGAAGATGTCAAGAAGTATAAGGCAAAAGGTAAGTTGCGTGGAAGAGATTTCAAATCACTGCTGTTCGACTGATCATTTAGAATGCGGTGATTGTTCCTCTGGCTGGTAAAATGAACCCGTCGGAAATTTCATAAATATTGTGCCATGTTAAATCATTTATCGCACGAAAATGTATCGCAGGACGTGACAAGTCTTGCTCCTCATACACCACTTTCCGTTCCGAGAAACTGAAAACGACTTTCTCTCCTGCTAACGCAGTGCAAGAAAATTCAACTAAATTAAAATTCGCTATTACCATTTCAAAAAAGATCTAATCAAAGCAACAGTAGCAGAAGAAATGACATGGAAAACAGAAATTTCCACTGATGTTACAAATGTTGAATAAGAAAGAAACTGAAGAAAGCCGAGAAAGAAATTGTTGTTGCCGTTCGTTGCTGAACACAAAAAACCGAAATAAAAACACCGATATTACACTCCTCCATAACCAAAGAATAACAATTGAATAAGAGGCTTGCATTGTCCTATATCGATGCAAGGTTATAATTTTTCTTTTGTTTATGTAAGTACGCGACACACATAACAATGACGAATGTTCGGTACGAAGTGGCGCAGGCAATGTTACAGGGACTGATCCAGTTTTCAAAGTTCTTTGAATCACTAAGTTAGTTTACTGACAATCTATCAAAGCGTTCTAAAAGTCCCGTCAGTAATAACATACAACTTCAGCAGGACTTGTTATTAATTACAAATAAATTGCTGATTAGAATAACGACCACACTGCCCTTTTTGTTAATCCTCGTCTTTCTTAGAATTTAAGTGATCTTTTAAACAGCCTTTCAATTTTGCGTTATCTGCCTTGTTTGTGCCAAAATACAGTTCTAAGTGCTCATTTATATTTTCGCCCAAACGATGATATTCCGCAAAAAGCCGTTGTTTTAAAAATGCTAATTTAAACTTGTGTTTAAGACACATCATTCATTTGATCAGAATGCGGATGACTTTTTCTTGAAGATTATAAACGGACTTCGATCTATTTATTCCTCTCGATCTTGGACCGAAGACTTTTCTTTTATAACCATTCTGGTATTTCAAGCTGAATATTCTGAATGATTTGCGGACGTGCCACTCTCTCAAAGTCATGTCAGTTTTTCTTTCCTATTTCTTTCCGAATCAAATTGGCAAAGGAAATAAAAGGAAGTCGATTTATCAGTTTTACTATCATGCATAGCCTTGACGACTTAGAGCCCGTCTAAATCTACGGAAAGAGATTGCTGTCTGCAGCTGCCGAACGAAAACCACAAAATGACCGATCCAAGTTGAAAAACCAAGGTGTCCAGCCTTTTTCATTTTTTTTCTTTCTTTAATGCCGTGAAAAGGATTTCTTAATTATGATGGTGTTTTGTTTGAAAAAAGAAAAGAATTAAATACAGTGTGAACCGATTTTGCGGCATAGACACAAGTTCTTCGGATTTCTTGGCGATAGCAGCGAGAAAGCTAAACCTTTTAGAGCAGACAGACAAACAAACAAACAAACAAACCAACAGCCAAACAACAACTTACAACAATAACAACAACACTAACAACATGTAAAGTAAGCAACAAGTAAGCATTTTTCTTTCCGATGGCTATAGAGGATTGCTAACTCCCTGACACTCCTGGCCTTCGACATCTCTTTCTGCTTATATTATTAACAGTTGATTAATAAAGGTTTGTCCACTTTCGATATGACCGTTTTGTTACAAAGGAAGATTCTCTGCAAAGCTGATCTTTTCTATTCTAATCGCTGTTTCTACCACCTCGTTTCATTGTTTTAAACTTGATTCTTGAATGGACCGAACAATTTTCTGACACCTGCTTCGATTGGTCCGAAGATGAACGGCAAGATCTGAAGGAGAGCTTGCATGGTTGGCCTTTTTATCAATAAGAAGCGTGGGGAGCACGATTCGGCAAATGTTATACATAGTGATGATGAAGGCGAAATCTTGAGCTGTTTTGTCGCTCAATTGTTAGGATAGTTTGATGGAGATGGATTCGAGTCGAAGCTTTTTACTATGTCTCATCTACATCTACATCTACATGTTCCAGCACTCGGCAAAGTCCCTTTTTAACTTACGGCTGTTTCTGCTTAGGTGGCCTCATACACTGTAAGGCTTTTTAGAGACATCTCTGCCAAGCCGGCCACTTCTGCTGGAGAGAACAGAAAGCTAAGTGAACTAAACGGTGAACAACTTTCCTCGCTATCGTATTTGGAAGGTGTAACCGCTATAGCTGTCAGAAGCCTGGTTTGCTATGAAGCCATGCGCTATTGGGGCGTTTCAAGTGTTTCAAACAATTCAATTGTACATGCATACAGCTTTGTACAGAGCAGCGTTCTCTGAGTCATGTTGCATCACTAAAGGACTGGCGTTCTTGTATTAGGAGGCGGCGTGGTCCACGATATTTTAAGTTGATGATGCTCCGGATCATTTTACATCCCGCTCCGACCACCAAATGGGATGTGTCTTCGGTATCTCGCATTCACTTGCTTCACGCTTGTAAACAGCCAACGCGCTTGTAAATGGCCAACGGGCTGCCTGTATCCACTGAGTTTGGTTTCTTAACGCCGTTGTGCTTATGTCAATTGTTTCTTTTCGATTCATGGCCCACAAGCTTTAAGCTTTATGCCACCCTGTATACAAATTGGATTCTTTAAGTTTTACTTTCTTACATTCGTTTTACAGCCCTTTCAAACCAAATTCAAAATGCCAGGAAAATCTCCGATCAAGATTCCATTCCTAACTGTGCAGTTCTTTTCATTCCTTCGGCGTCTAGAATTCCCAGCTATCGATTACTTGTAATGTTAGAAAATCAATTGACTTTACAAACTTAGTTTTTATAACTGCTAGTTACTGCATATGGTTAAGAGGCATGGATCGGTTAATTGCTAATTCAAGTGTAATGCTGCTTGTTTAGATCCCACGATGTCGAATCATTTATACTCGCCTGTAGCTGGCGTCTCACTGAATTAAACTCCAGAACATACTAAACACTTTCGCTGCTCTTGTTTTCAAAGCTTCACGCACGTGTTGCTTTTGGAAGCTTTTGTCTCCTCGAGTAGTATTTTGGGGTTCTGCAATGTAACAGAATACTCTTTAGTTCTATGTGCATCAAACAGAAGAAATGTTCTGCTCTGCATCAGGTTACCTTCTCGTGAATTTAATTGTCAAATACTAGGCAGGTAAATCTTCGCAGGTTCGGATGAGAGGGTTGCCCACCAGATCAGTCTGTCTTTACTCCCTTGTTTAAAAGTAAATTATATAAATGTTTGAGTTCATCAATAAATTTTCTCATATTGCCAGTTGTGTTCCTGCAGATGTGATAAACAGTAGCCACATTATCTTCCCACCACCATGCATGTCTTCAGCTGTTACATCACAGTTTCTGTCTGTTATTGTGTGAGGTCTTATTTAATGGCTTATCCCCTCCTACACTGGTAGGTACCTTAGGTTATGTCTAGCTACACTATCCATGAAATTGAAGTTGCAGTAAAATTGTCTTTGTTTGCGGTTTTTAAGTGAAATTCCGAAATCCCAGATTCGTGAAATGTTTTCATGTATCCATTTCTACGCCGAGTCTGCTGTTCACAGTAACTGGCACTGTCTGACCATGAAAGAAACGCTCCTTTCAGTTGCTGCACGTTGTATGCCTTTGCGGCTTCAGCTGAGCATTTCCCTTAATGCTTTTGCATTTGACATCCATAGATAATTTCCTACGTCATTTCGCTTTCAAAAGAAGTTTGATTCCCTTGGCCAAAACGAAAGACTAGACGCTTACTGATTCGTTACCGCCGTCCCCAAACAAGAAAATTAAAACAATTAATTAACATACGTAACAGAGCGAAGATCTGTCACTCTTCCTTCGAAACGTCGAAATAGGCAGGGAATATGGGAAACTCAAGAAGAGCTAGGAACTCTCACAGGGAAAGAAGGAAAGTTTAAGGACAAAATATACATGTTTCGTCGGGATTCATGATTGCATGCCGTCAGAGATATTGAAACACTTCGCTACCCTTGCTGTTCTTAATTTGTAGCAGTGTACCACTGTTCATAGGAGTAGGCAATCTTATTACTTCTGAAGATATTTTGAAAAAGTCTTTCTCCAACTTCTAATAAGTACAAAGGATTTCAAACCAAACGCATCTTAATCCATATAATTTTCCCTGCACAAGGACCAGTTACTTTTTAACAGAAAGCAACTTCCCCTTACAGTCTATTGTAAACAAAATGTTATTTTAGGAGCAGAGTTTGTGCATCTACTCTAGGGAATTTTGAAAGGAGCAACGATGTCATTTGTATGATTGACTTTTTAATATGCCCTTATTTGTTGATTCTTTAATTAATCGGTTACTGATTCCACTTAATTTGGGAGGTAACAGCGTGTTCGCATGCTATCAAAATTGATTCTGGTGGTGCATTCGTGATTTTAACTTGTGATGATAAGGTGTCTTTAGTCCAAGTTAAGAAAATGGTGACAAACCAGTACAGTTGTTCAGTCCTCATTTTGAAGTTAATCCACAGCTCCAATACACGAGAAATTCCCCTTGAAACAAACCGATACTACCTTGTTATAAAAGTTGAGTTCAGTTATGAGGAGACATGATCGGTACCAGTGCAACTGATTCGGTTAAATCTAGAAAACGACCAAACAACAGCTTTCATTGAAGAGGTTTGCGATGATTCTGCGCAATAGACCAGATAGTTCAGTCTTGGAGTCCTGCATGAAGCTAAGACGAGCTTTCATTCCTGCTCTCATTAACTGCGCACAGATTCCAGCATATTCCATGTTAATTACACTGGCTCCACTCTCGAGCTTTACACGAAATATTTTCATTATTCTCTCGGTCCCGCTGTCACTTGAATTATAAAATGCAGAGACGGAAACCGTTAATTAAATTTAAGAAATTGCTTTTACTGCCTCGAGTGCGGGGCGAAACGAGTTTAGTTTAATTCTTAGCTTGAAGTGTTCAGACTCGTTTGATAGTTCCGTATCTCCGTCCCTAAACGAAACTGACAGAACGTACTTAACATAAGAGGCAAACTCCTTATACTATCAAGAAGGATGAAAGACTAACATGTGATGAACCCCTGTGGGAAAGTTGTCCTCATACGCATTAGGGAATTACTAATTTGAAACGCTGCGATTTTCAAATGATTTTAAGCGGCCATATTACATCAAGCACAAGAAACACAGCAGGCGTTAATTAAACTGCAGAACAGTGGAAACTGACTGGTTTTTATTTACTTCTCAAAACTAAAACGATGTTGCGTTATACATATCGGTTCGTGGGGCGTTTACTCGTTACCGCTGACTTGTCTTTCAGTTTATATTTTTTTGTTTTCTTCCTCAGTTTGATGGAACTGATTATTTTTAATCTCCGCGTCTGCTCACCAAAGCAATCTAAAGGCAGCAAGGAATCGAAGGGACAGAATTTTACAAAAAAATCCTAAATACAGCTGCTATTTATTCATGATAGTCACCCGCAGAGTTTTAACTGACATCACGTGCCCTTAAATTGTTCTCAATTTTTTTTTTCACTTCCCAGGATTTGGTCAAAACTGAGGCCGGTCAGACACACATTCGTCTTTCTTCCCTAGCGCGAGTAAAACGTGCACGTCAGCTGAATTTAGCTGTTGTTATTTTCCTATTCTTATGCGCGATTATATACCTTAAATCGAGGTGTGGGTTGCAGTGTGATGGGATTTGAAGAGACAATTCTATACCATGGAATGATACAGTAAAATAGGGTTGATAAGGTTTCAAAACGTTTCGAAAAATGTGTTCCAAAATGAGATATCTTTCTTGCATAGTTCGAGCAAACTTGAAAAGAGAAAGGGAGTATTAATCAGTCTGTGCAATTATTCCAAGTGTACACGTGGTCTTCAATGGGGCAAATATGTGTCAACTATGTATTTGTATAAAAAAACAACAACTGCAGAACGAAATTTTTTCCGTGCGTACTTAATACACTGAAAAACTGAGCTCGACACAAGTTGTGCGAACGCACAGAAAGCTAACATGATTATTTGTTTTTTAAATCGTGATCTCTTTGAATTATTCCTGTGTTTTCCTTTGCGAGTGGGCAAATATTTATTCAGCCTTTGGAAAAGGAAACAATATTACAGCGCCAAATGCTTGTGAAGAGCTCCTTAAAATCAAGGTGTTTTCATCCAGAATTATAGCTAGCTCGCTATTCTAACCATTTTCTCAAATATTCTGAATTACCGGAAAGATTTTTAGCTTACTTGGTAGCTTTGCTTGTTGCGTAGTAAATGTTTTCCTCTTATTTAGAAAATATAATAAGTTGTCTGGTGAATAAATTAAATTTGACAGCTGTCTATAGCATCTTTTGTCTTCTTTTGTGACTTGCTAAGAGAAAAGAATAATTTCTTTTCGCTTGTCTTAAATCTTTGCTAGCTGTCGTTATTTAACTTGTTACCCATTTGACATTTCACTGCCGTCAAATTGTTCAAAGTCACCGCAGCTTTTTAAACGCTGAAAAAGCATTAAACTGTTAATTTTCACTCATGTTGAGACCGATTAAAATGAAAGGAGAAGAGATCACGATCATTTTCCCCCATCTTCGCCCCATTTGTTTGCCACCGAGTTTTGATTTCAAAATTGTGTAAGACTCGAGTTCTAAATAGCTTTGCAAGGAAATTAAAATCCCACTAAATATTTTAATAAGTTAAACAAACATCTGTTCAATAATGAAGAAGAGTGAAAGTCTCGAGCAATTATTTCTGGTAATAAATTCGTTAGTTTCGTATGGCCTAATAATCTTTGTGAAGTTACCACCGTTCTCTGGTATTCGTTCTATTCTGCCAGAAATAAAATGACGCCGAGTCATTTTTTCATTCTTACGACAACCCTTTTTTTTTTCAGGATAAAATGGCGCCTATCATCCTCAAAGGGAATGCGCTTTCAAAAGTAATTGGACAGCTAGGGACAGATGGAAAAAAAAATTAACACCTACAGCTTATTTCAATACAGGTCCACAGGTCCTTATGTATCATTTTGGGTGAACAAAAGCAAACGATCATGCTGTCATGAGGCAAGATGAGGGATCTTAAAACTATTGTCAGGATATACGCATGTTAGCTGCATAAAAGCCGCAAAATGATTTGCACTGTAAATATTCAGTTTGCGAACTGGAAAACTCTCATTTTAACCAGCATATGAACATATGAATCTGAACGGTTAATTCATCAGTATTTAGTGCTCTAAAACGAGGGCCTATTGACGCGGACATTTAAAAAGCTTCAAACCATTCGGCTTCGTTTTTAATTTTTTTTCTTAAGAAGTTAAAGTTGAGTTAAGAAGCCATACCTCTTCCTGAAAACTTAATTTTTTTCACATTTCTTTCTGTTAATATCCAAAATCTGCAAACTTGTTACTTTCCCCAGCCACTTAGGGCTAGTAGTTCAAGCCTATATCTTCTTTGTAAAGCAGTTAAAGTTTTTACAGTATTTTCCTCAGTGGAGAGAAGCTAAATTCCTGGCCCCTAGTTGATTGATAGTGCTATCCACTAGATAAATCACTATCCACTGAATAACTCAATCAGTTCTGTTAGTCGGCTTATCCGCTGGCTAGACATTTATTCGGTGTATGATAGCGTTATCCACGTTTAACAACTCAGTGATCTGTGGTACATCTCTGCAAAGCCCTCAGGAGACTCTTCCCGACAAAATTGTGCCTGGGCAACAACAGTTTGTTTGAGAATGATTTTGAAAGCTAAGACGTCGAAAACGTGAGTACTTTTTACGAAAACTAGTTGGTTATTAAGAGATATAAGGCAAGGCTTAGACAACGGAATTGAAAAATGTTTCTCAGACCGGCGGGAAACTCTTCGGATCCTCTCCACGTCACATTCCCGAAGATGTTGACCTTGTTTTCTATTTCTGTTAATTAATAATTTTGTTCTTTTCTAATTTGCTTTTGTACATTGCTATGGCCTTCGGGGTACCTGCTGTTCATTATACAGTCGCGAACAGATTTTATTTCCCGAAAAGTTTTCTTTTGTGGTTTAACCGGCCAACTTTTGGCGCAAATAGCGTGCAATTGCAAAAGCTACGACTTAACAAAGAGCACTGGTTGATGAATTTTTTCAGTTATTGTGGCAGATAATCAAGTCATAATTGTCAGGATATTTATACTAGTTGGGAACCTTGCAGGGAGATTTTTTTCTTTTGCAAAAAACATCTTAATTTAGTTAGACAATGACCCGCGGGCCATCTCGAAAGACAAAGGGTACAGTTTCTTTCAGCAACAAATATCTCAAAGGATTTTTCCACCTTTTTGAAAACGGTCCACAGGGCAGGTAGTATATTGCTTGACAATGAAAAGACAGGGCTATGAGAACAATTGGTCACTCATGAACGCCCCAGAGATGAAATTGTAAATGTAAATGAGAGGCTGCAGTACTTGAGTCATTACAGAAGGAAGAGATGACCGTAACGTGGGTGTGTAATATTGCATTCGGATCGGCAAGTGATCTTTCCTTTCTTTGATTCTTAAACGAACAAGAGAGGTGCAAGTAGTGGTACCAAAAGGCCACGTTGTTTTATCTCCCTTCATGGCTTTTGTCACGTAGTAAGCATCTAAAGCCTCAACAGATGTTTGTAAAGAGGGCCACATTAAAACGGGTAATATCGAGCAGTCGGGTACAGAGAGCGTTCCGTTGACTCGACTGACTTGGTCATCTGAGCAATTGTTTAAACTGGAATACGATCAAGTCCAAAATGGTTTGCTTGTGAAGTTGCAAGTTGCAGACAACCATCTGGAGGTATTTCAGCGCGATCCGCACTTTCTTTCCTGCTTAACGGTATTTTCGGCTGTAAGCAAATAGCTTTAAATTCATAATACATTGGCCATTTGAACCAGTTGGTTCCGGTAATGCAACTGCAATGAAACTCAAAACTAGCAACGGAATATTGACTGTTTTTCGTTCTGATTCATGTTAACCTTCTCTTTTACTAAAATAATTTGTCGATATTTCTTACTGAGTTCCAAGTTCCCAAAGTTGTGTTCGGCTTTCGCTTCAGTGCCGGCAGAAACTTTAGGAAGGCGACAGTTCGCGAGTAATGCATACAGGATATTTACACTGGAAAATAATGTACGATGACTTTTTATCAGAGGGAATAAATTCCAACGAAAGAAATTTAAGTGAATTCCACAAATAAGTGCCAATTAGTGGCATTTGCAACAGAAACCTTATCCGATCAAAGACGGAATTGTCTTTCTCAGTCTTTAAAGTGACTTCCAAATCCGTTGTGTAGTTAAAATTCTCAGTGAAGCCAGTTGCTGATTTTTCTTCACTGAAAAAATGTATTGCGTACTGAAGTTGTGAAGTGCTAGCAGACGCTGAAAGATAGAGGCTTCAAAGGTTTGCGCATGCATCTCGATCATACATTTTGAATCAAAGTTCAGCTCGCCAATTGATATTTTTCACACTTAGCTAAGTTTTAACTCATCGTGGTCGCAAAAGCGGTTAACGTTTCTGTTATTCCATGCGATCACTCAATCATCTTGATTTAATTGTTACTAGCTAATAGCAAACGTGTTCAAACCCTCAGTATCTTCATACAGTAATTCTCTCATTTCGAGGTCTTTATCCGCATTCGTTTACTCTCGATTCAGCATTCATGTTAGGAAGCACGTAAAAATGCCCCCAAACGAAAAAATCGTCAAATTTCTCAACAGAATTCTAATAAAACGAAACTGGAAGCCGCAAGTCAGTGAAAGTTTGAAAAGGGGGATCGTTTTGCCCTAGATAATTCTTGATTCAGTTCAAATGGACAATTTCCGACTACACCTCAGCCTATTTTTTCAAAGTAAATCCAAATGCAGTCTTTCAGCCATTCCCTGAAAAGTAATTGCAATCGCAAAAACTCGCATTTGCTTTGAAAGAGGGGCTGAAGTTTACTTGGAACTGACCAGAATTTTGCCATTCAGTTGAGGTCATCAGTTGAGTTCAAGTGCACAAAAAATTTTCAACGAAAGCGTTTGTTTAGGGAAGAAAACAGATTTTAAAATCGCCCCTCCAAATTTCTCGGGCGCCACCATATTGAATAATTGTAGTCGCGCCAAATGTGAAAGAGGGGCTTTGAAAGAAGGGCTGAACTTTATTTGGAACTGACCAGAATTTTGCCATTCAGTTGAGGTCATCAGTTGAGTTCAAGTGAACAAAAAAATTTCAACGAAAGCGTTTGTTTAGGGAAGAAAACAAAATTTTAAAATCGCTCCTCCAAATTTCCCGGGCGCCGCCATATTGAATAATTGTAGTCGCGCCAAATGTTTTACTCAATTTGTGTTTGTAAAATTCATTAATTAAAAATCAATGGAGATGCAAGCAAATTTGCACTTACAACATAACTAAAGCAAAGCGCGCGCTCTGATTGGTGAATTCAGCGTCTACTATTTGCCATGGGTGTACGCTGCTGACGCCTGTGCTAATTTTCGCGCACTTGTTTTCTCTTGTCATGTAAGACTACACGAAATTTTTTTGTGATGTAGCTCAATAAAAGGACTTCTGTAGTTCCAATGTCTCAATGTTATGTTATGAAACAAATGGTAAACGCCATAGCGTGCACTATTGAGTTTTATATAATAACTCAAGTTATTCTCGCATTTTGATTGGTTCTTGCCTATGATCTATTAGAGGACAGATGCACGATTGACGTCGTCATTACAAAGTTTTTCGCTTTTACGCGTACAAAGTTTAATTCTTTATTATATAAAACAAATAGATTCCATGTTGCCGTGCGTCTGTTCAGTAATAGATCACAGAAGACGTCAAAATGTGGTAAGAACATCAGTGACACACTCGGCTATCGCCTCGTGCGCCACTTTTTTGTTCTTACCACATTTTGACGTCATCTGTGATCTATTACTGAACAGACGCACGGCAACATGGAATCTATTTGTTAAATGGATGCACTTGGAAGGTTTGCTAAGCACTCAAGAAGCTAGAGTCTTACGCTTCTTCGTGCTTAGCAACCTCCCGCGTTCATCCATAACTCAATAGCGCACGCTATGGCGTTTACCATTTGTTAATTTGTATTGGATCACATGAGTAACTTGTGTGCTTCTGTACACCAGTGAGGATCAAGTTCATCCACCAACTTGATAACCTTTCTTTGCATTCTAACATTGATAAAGAATGTCGCTGCCATTTACAGCTGAGGGAATCAAAAAAATAAAATAATAATACATGTAATAATAATAAAATTAAAATAAATTAAAATAATAAAACGACGACACCTTTATTTACAACTCAAGGAGAATATTTACACTAAATTTAGTGACAATCAATCGAAAATTTTATGAGACTGCAGTACTAAAAGCGAGATAAGAAAAGTCTAAACATTTCAACATTGCATGTATAAACTGAATAATAATAATAATAACAACAACAACAACAATAATAATAATATTAATAGTAATGAGCAAAGCGAAAACATTTATTAAAATTGCGGTTAAAAAAAAGGGGGCAAAAAAAACAATAAAATTCTTCTACGAACAAATATACTTTTAAGCATTAAAAAATGAATCTAAAAGATACCCACTGCATTAATATTTACGCGGAAGTCGTCTATAAAGTCACCTATCCTCTGAAAAGGTGTCCTTGAACGCCTTGCACTTGTATGAACTGATCTTAAAATTTCAAAGGACAGGAGTGTTCTGAGCGATGTAATGACAAATTGGTAAGGTTCGCCGTTAAAGTTTCGCCGTTAAATGCTTTAGGAAACTGCGACACTCGGTACCTCTGCCGCCATTTGTTCCAAGTACTATAGGTTTAAACTTAATAATAACAATAATAAGAATAATAATAATAATAATAGTAATAATAATAATAAGAAGAATAATAATAATAGTACTTCACAATACTCAGTATGCACGCATTCACACTTAGTCAGATGTACATTTGTGTTCAACCTTATATTATTTAAAAGCCCATAAAGGTCTTTTGCTCATATATATTTTATCTACTATTGACTTAGAAGCCGATACAGCACTTCACTCTCTCACTATCTAACGTTTGCTGAGTGTCCCTCTATTTACAAATTGGTTCCCTTTTCAGAGCAATTTAGCAATTTTGTCGATGTAGCAGTCTCTGTGTGTTCACGCACGTTGCAGACAAACAATAAATAGGGGTTCGCGTGTCATGAATGCAACTCTTGTCGTAATATTGTCATCGTGACAAGCAAGAGTATACTTCAGAAGTTGCATTAATTGCCCATGCATTGATCTCGAGTTATTCTTGAACAGCAAGGATTTAAGCCGGAACAGATCATTTCCGGGAGACAGTTTACAGTACACGGTTTCTTGAAACAGTACAACTTAGAAGGAAGTGGGGCATGTTTAAAGAGGTGCGATAGGAATTTCATAAAGTGAATGCATTCTTATCAAACATCTGATTTCCACTTAAGGAGAAATTAATGAACGAGGCTACCTTTTACAATTGCTTTTCGATGTAAAAGAACTTAACTAAAATGGCGAAATTTGGTATTTCATTACAATTGTTTCACCACTTTTCAGGAAACGGCTTATCGACTTTTAATTTTTATGCTAATTAAATAGACGATTTAATTGTGAAAAGCATTTGAAGAAGTTCCAGGATTTTGCCTGGTTTTGTGCTGTTTTTGTGAGACACTATTGTCAGCGCTTTGTTTCATAAATTAAATTGCTTGTTGTTTGCTGACTGCAAAGGAAGTGAGTTTTCATTATTATTATGTTTTGATGTTTCAGGAGGAAGACGTAAAGAATCGTATTCATTCATAATGCTGGAGAAAAAACAGAAGCAAATCGCGCAGACTCTGGGATGGTAAGTTTTTCATTCCTTTACACTGAAGACTAATGCTTGCTGTGTCCAAGTAATTCATGTACATTATTTGAACGAAATGGTTATTAGCCCTGGCGCGTATCCTATACTGATTTCGCTTCACCGTGAACCCTTTTCGCATTCAGTCAAACTGCAATTCGCAATGGTGTGTTTCAATATCAGCCGTGCAAAACGCAGTGCGTATGGTTCTGGATTTAAAACTGGCCTTTTTCTTACAAAAAAAAAAATTCAGATCTTGTTTATATAGATTAGTCAGGACTGCTTTATTGCCTAAACTGTCGATGACTGCCATTCGGATCATTTTGACTGTGTCTGAATGGATTTCACCTTGAAAAAGCTTAGACTAAGTGTTCAGTTTAAGGGGTTTTGAATATTCAGTTGTTACCAAATGCGCCGTGACAGACCAGAAGGTCCACAAGTTGTTTAATCTTATCAAGAATTCATCAATATTTTGCCGTTTCGGTGTTCGACAAATCTTTTTGTTTAATGCAGTCATTTTTTTGCACATCTTTTTCACGCAAAGAGATCGTGATATCCCTGATTCTTCCCTCTTACTCCTCGTTGTCTCATTATTTATAGCGGGGGGGTCAGAGATCAATTTTATTTTGGGCCGTCTGGTGGAATCCCTTTATTTGGAAAAATTCAATATACTTGTATTTCTAACAAAACAAGACGTCATAGTATGTTCCTTGGTAATATCATGCTCCACTTCTTCGTTCTTAACAAAATTAGCAATAGATAATGAGGAGACTTCAAGGGCGTTAAATTGCTGGTACGCATTTACGGGATGCATGCACTTTGAAAAGTCTATAAAAGTCCTGGAATGTAAAAATAAAACTTCAAAGCCGTCTAGGTCCTTGAAAAGTGCATTTGGTGGTTCAAATCATTGTTTTACCGTTTCCGGATTTCCAAACGGCTATTAAGAGTTAGCGGATAGAAGGAGTGATGATTTTGGCCGCGCTATTTCCGGAAAGGGTCTCCCCAGTGAAGTTTGATATTAGGAACTTTAATTTGTAGTGCACAGGGTGCTAAAAAACTGGGATTGTGTTATTGTAAGTCCTTGAAATGTTCGTGTAAGGGCAACCAGTCCGTTCGTGACTCTGTCCTGCAAACTGTATTAGGACTAGCTTCTGGCAAACTCTGTCGGTATTGAAATAGCCGATAAGTCATCAAGGCCGCGTGGTTCAAGTCGAATAGACCTTATTCGCTCATACATTTTGTGGTCTTGCTTATTGAGATGAATGTATGCGAGCATGAATATAATATTGATAGTGCAATTTTGAAGTTCTTTCTGCTGGTACCGGAGCACGACTGAGGTAAGACGAAAGAAACGAAGGACAGTAAACAAAACAACTACAAATAAAGACTAATCCCTGGCGAAGTGAACAAAATACAATGGGCCGGTTATTTAAACGAAGCGTAAGTTAGACCGCGGTTTACGACAATCATGTTACCTCCAGACCTTTCTACAAGTGAGCTGCGTTAAGAATATATATGCTTTTCTCCTCTGCTCTTGCCTTCTCGAAACTGTTTTCGACAATGAACAGCCAAAATATACTACTGTTTGGGAAAGTGAAAGTGACTTGGAACGCGGTTTTGTTAAGCGCCGGCTAAACTCTGTCTAAATAACCGACCCAATGCTTTCCGGTACATGCAGAAAGATCCAATTTTGAAAGCGAGAGGACATGTTTGATCCCTTGAGTACGTCACATTATCTACAATGGGAAACCAACATGTATAAGGGAATATAGTTTGGTCGACAAAAAATGAACAGAAGCTTCAGAAGTTAGTAAGACAATTATTCCATTCGTACTTGTTGGATACGAAATTGCTTATAGCCAATTCGGCGCTACGCACCTCATCAGCTATTTACCACCTCATATCCAACACGGGCCCATGGAATAACTCCTAATTAAAACCTTCTTTTCGTCTTTGTTGTCATCGACGGTTTTGGATAACAGGTGTCATATAAATTATGTAAACAGTCAGAAATCACGAGAGAATGGTCAAGTTAACATTGCTTTTTTCTGTGTGATATAGTAACTTATGGACGAAAGAATATATATCAAAGAAGTTCTTACTACATGTATATATTTGAAACCAATTCCCTTTATCCCCCCTATAGGCTAAGCGAAAATTACGAACTCAAAGAAGGCATGTGTCTTCCACGTTGTGTTATGTATACACACTATTTGGACTTCTGCAGAAAGGGGAAGCTCTGTCCAGCAGGTCCTGCAACTTTTGGCAAGGTAAAGATTTTTTATGCGTCATGCTCCTTGACTCAAAGCCAACTACTGTTGGCAAGGTGTTGCTTTGGCCGAACTCGGTTTTCTGGAACACAAGTAATTGAAGTTTTCTTTTCTATTTCATTTACTATACGAGATTGACCCTGTAGGAAACTAAACTGAACACTTTCCAAGTTTGAGACAAGCGGGGCTGAAATTCAGTTTACCTATAATCTACTATCATTATGTTCAACTGTTTACAACTGACATTCATCTGTTCACGTTCTAGATTATTCGGCAGCGATTTCCAAAGTTGACGACCAGGAGGCTTGGAACTCGGGGCCAATCAAAGTAAGTCCACGAAGTGTCATTGGCGGATCACAAACTGAATGATAATACTGACTTTGGACGAGGACATTAGGAAAGTAGAATTACAAATAAATTACGCAAAAAGAAAAGCGCTTGCATAAATACCTCCTCTTCTATTTGGCACATTGTGACACAATTTCCATCTACTGTACGAAGCAAGTTGCGATGACCTATTACGTGTACTTGTATTCAAAAGCTCTCACAAACCAGGGATAGAGAGGAAAAGCATTCCAGCAGTCTGTTCAGTTTCCCTTATAAGACTTTGCTTTGTTTTCTCCCTAGATATCATTATTATGGAATCGTCGTCAAGGAAACATCGCCTTATTTTCATGCCGGATATTCCAAGAAAGGTTTAACAAGGTTGTGATACAAGCATTTTGCAGTTTTACCGTTCTTAGTATTTCGAAAAATATAGTTGTAAATTATAAGTTTATTAAAAGGAAGTACCTAAAATAATCAATTTTCTTCTTTCGTTCTAGATTTTCAGGAATGAAAGGAAAAGGAGATGTAGTGAGTTTTCCTGCTTTAGTTTTGCAGTGAAAAATGAACAATTCATGCCACCAGAAAATGTCTTCCCTCTCGTTTTGTTAACCCGTCTTCCAAGGCACTAAAGCGTATCTCAGATTTCAACTAGTGATGCAACAGTCTTGGTCTTTTGTCCCAAGGAGACAAAAGCTGATCAAAACCTAACTTTTGGGTCAGTTGTTTAACTCTCCATGGGTTGAGGTTTGATTGCATTCACTCACTTTTACATTCACTATCTTTGCTTGCAGAACGGTAATCACAAGAAGTTTTCCCTCAGCTCCAAGTCAGGCACTCTGTTACCGGAATTTCCCAACGCTACCAACGTCCATCTTCCAGAAGGAGTATCAATCCATAAGGTAACAAGCAAGGCCTTTTTGCATCAAAGTCATTCGCCTTATATTCTAGGATTCTTTGCCGTGATTCTTCAGTGTCCTGGGCTGAGCTTTAAGAATCTCTAAGCCGCACAGCAAAGATTGAATAATTATTCCTTTAAATCGCACTTATTGCCTCCCAAGCAGTCGTTTTTAGGCCTAAGCATGTTAAATATCAAAAGTTGATGTTTTATCATGCTAATTTTACTCCCTTATAGGTGGAGACTTTCATTATGATGTACCGAACACACTGCCAAAGAATGCTGGATACCGTCATTAGTGCTAACTTTGAAGGGGTAAGTTTAGCTGGAAACATATGACTAGTAGGCTAATATTTACTAAACGGAGGCATCTTTGGTCAAGTAGTTAGGGCACTGGACTAGGAAAGCAAAGGAATCACGTACCGAAGTAGCAGCTGTAGAAGTTCTTGTCGCACCCGATCAAGTTGAACCCTTGGCTGAGAAGTGGTTTGCTTCGTGCCCCTTGGTATTCCCAACTTGTTGATATGTACTCTTAATCTGAAGTCGTTTTCTTCTTGATCCCAAATTCCTCACTGTGTTATTATACATAAACTGGTACCTTACACTTACCTTCCCAGGTTCAGACCTTCATCACTCATTTCTGGCAAGGCATGCCCAGCCACATTATATCAGTTCTAGAGTGTCCTGTTGTGGTTGATATCGTGGCCATCTGCGACTCTATCCTATACAAGGTGAGAAAGAAATGATACAATAGCCAAATTGTTGTCTTTTCATTTTAAACTGTCGGAAAATGAGTGACTAAGTATGTATGGTCCTGAAGCAGCTCTGCCAAGGTATCGGATAATTGGTGCGATAACATTTTTACACAATAGAGCGGCTTTCAGCTGCAATTGAGGGCCGAAAGCATTTTCGCGATTGCTTACGTTTGTTTTATTACCTGTTAGCCAAAAGATTCACCGACTTCTCCAACCTACCAGGAGAAAAACCCAATCCAACTGCGCACGGTGCTAGTTTATCGCACACACTTCAAGTTCCTGCGTCTAGCGTCGATCACACGTAGTTTCTTCGAGTTTTTCATTAACAAATGGTAAACGCCATAGCGTGCACTATTGAGTTATGGATGCACGCGGGAGGTTGCTAAGCACGAAGAAGCGTAAGAGTCGCACAAGGCGATGGCCGAGTGCGACTCTAGCTTCTTGAGTGCTTATCAAACCTCCCAAGTGCATCTATAACTCAATAGTGCACGCTATGGCGTTTACCATTTGTTTTATAACATAACATTGAGACATTGGAACTACAGAAGTCCTTTTATTGAACTACATCACAAAAAAAATGTTCGTGTAGTCTTACATGACAAGAGAAAACAAGCGCGCGAAAATTAGCACCCACGTCAGCAGCGTACACCCATGGGCAAATAGTAGACGCTGAATTAACGAATCAGAGCGCGCAGTATAATTGCCGGCATCCAAATGTGATCGAACAGTAAATACCTTATTGTTGCTTTCTCGAGCTCTATACTCAATGGAAAACCACTCCAATAAAGTAACGGCAACAGAAACAATGTTCACAGCCCTTAAAACGATGACAGCCAGTAGAACGAGGGCCATGCAGCAGTAAAATTTACAATCTTGCTAGAAATCTCTCTAATTTATAAATTCGCGTTCATTAGGTTTTGACTGACGTGCTTATACCGTCAACAATACAAGATCTTCCAGAGAGGTAGGAAAATTCATACCCCTGCAGTGCCCATTTAATGATGTATGCAACAATGCGAGAACTCGTGCCTTCGGTTGCAGTAGACTTGCAGTCGTCCACCAAAGAACAATATTATTATTATTGTTATTGTTATTATTATTATTATTATTATTGTTGTTGTTGTTGTTGTTGTTATAAATGGCTTCCATACTTCACTTTTCTAGCCTTCGAGAAGAGATAACTGATTTCGCGGACAGTTTGCTTGACTGGTTGGACGAGTCCTTGACAGAAGTACCGCTGTCTCTAAAAGAGGCCAAATTTGAAGGTTAGTCACGATTCAGTATACTGGTCCGAGTTCCTCGAAGGATGGTAGCGCCATCCGCTGGATAAATCTCTATCAACTGGATAACTCAACTGGTTTTGCTAGTGCATATCCCCTGGATAGCGTCTTATCCAGTGGATAGCATTAACCATCCCGCTTTGAACAACCGGCGAGGCCTGGAGGGTATATTAAAATAAACTTGGCTTTCGATGGGATAATCATTGTTTATCATGACGCCACTTTTAAGGCTTGCTTTCATTTCTAGTTGCCAGAACCTTTACACAGACGCTGAAGAGACAAGTGTGTTTTGTTCACTTGGCCCAGGTAAGTAAACGGATATATTTTCCTTCACAGTTCGAGATGTAATTTCAATAGTTCTAAATTGGCCAGAGAAAGTCTGCCTTCAATCCCAGTATTAACTGTACCACCAATGATTTGTTAATAAGGAGTGAGGGAAAAAAATCATCAATTTTCCGAGATGGAAATTTTATTAAGGATGTAAATTTTAAATTTACCACCTTTTAATTTTTTTTTTTGCACTTTTTTTTCCCCTGAAAATACAGGCTGCACGCTCAGCATTGCTAAGTTATGAGGATGTCTCTCAGATGTTGGGAGACCTGACAAAAATCGACTTTGGTCAGATTCTGTCCAAAAGTTTCTTCATAAGTGGAAACGCTGAAGTATTTTATACAGCGAAGACATGTAAGTTATAGGGAAAAAAGACCCTCTTCTTTGCCAATGGCTACGTATTCTGATGAAGAGACGTTTTTCAAACGAAAACAAACTTTAAGATTGCGCCGACGTTAGTGAGTTTCTACTAAATACGTCTAATTGTAAATACAAGTTAGTTTTGATTTCTTTTTTGGCTTTCATATTTCTTGGCTGGTTTTTCAGACCTTTTATCGGTCGTCGCCTTTGCCAACCTTTGTTTTTAACGATGGATTAAATGTAGTACGTAGTCCAAGCCTCCCATCGAAGACGAGTAGTTTTGAGGGAAGTTTAAGTTGTCAGTTAAACACGTATGGCAACAGAAACGCTTTGCTGCATAATTTTTGTGGGATGAGGGAACCTTGGGTCAGCAAGTAATTAAAGTATACTTGAGTGGAACACACGTTTGTTCTAATGATACTCCAATCCGATTAAATGTCTAGACGTTGGTGAGCTGGAGAGTCTTCTCAGTAAGCAGGCGCCATTGGAAGCGTATATAGAATGGCTGGACAGTGTGGTTGATCGATGTGTTATCAAGGTAATAAAATCAAGACATCTCTCAGAGACTGTTAGCGACTAGAAATAGGTCGTAGCAATAATAATGGTGGTAGTTGTGTATGTTAGAAGATATAAGCTAGATATGGAGTTGGCCCTTTGCCTGCACCTGGACGTTTCGAACATTTTCATTTATTTTTCGTTTTTTGTTTTTATTCAGGCAAGATATGTTGTGCTTGAGAACATTGACTGAACACAATATATGTGCATAGTTAAGCCGATCCCTCTTGTACACTTGAAGTACAAATAAATCAACTATTAAATTAAAAATACGAGAACAATTTAGGGGCCGGCATAAACAGTGGTATTTCTACAGGCAGAGTGGCTATTCGTTCACTAATGAATCCAGATCGAATAATTCCACCCAGTCTCCGACGGGTAGTTATGAAAAGAGGCTGGGCCTCTGGGGTAGATAACATTCAAACATTTTCCAGCGAATTCCCTAGCCCCGTTTTCATGACTTATAGTGGTGGACTGGGAGAAATGCGGGAAAGGTCTGTTGGAATTCTAGAATGTTGGTTTTTGAGGGGAGAGGAAAAACAGCGTACCCGGATAAAAACTTCTAAGATTAGAGCTGAGAACCAGGAACAAACTCAACCCACTTATAAATGACGCCGAATCCGTGTATCAAACCCGGGACACACCGGTGGGAGGAACTTGCTCCCACCACTGTGCCAACCCTGATCTCCTGCCCCCCCCCCCAGGGAAAGTCAATTGCCCTTAGCAACTGAGGATTTGAATACGCCGTTTCTGACTTCGGTTTAGCCTCTTTATCAAAACGAGTTCAAGTGCAAAATTTCTGTGATTTTACGTAGTCAGTTCTACAATTTTAATTTTCAATAAAAAGACCTCGCACTTAGACTCGTTTTTAAAGGAGCTTCAGGTGAATTAGGATATGGTTTGTTTATTTGTTTACTTATTTATCTCTTTATTGTGCTTTCATAGGAGTCAGCAGAGAATATGGCAACTTCTTTTGAAGAAAGATCGAGAAAGTTCTTAGCTATGTGGTCTTTCATTACAGCCCGTCTTCTTGCTGATTTGACGCTTAGAAGTGCACCTTGCTTTGGTAGGTACTGGCTACGTAGCATAATCCCTTTAAGCTAGTTCAAAAGATATTAATCTGTACGCTACACACCCGACTCAGTGTACAAATGAGAAACCCCCGTTCTTGTTTGACAAGTTCCGAATAAATTGCACCTGAACTGATCTTAATTCTTCATTGGATTACTTTAATTTCTTGGTTTTAATTTTGCATTACCTTAACAGGAGTGTTTCATTTGATCCACACCGCCTTCGAAGAGTACGTGTTTCTTGTGGTTGAAAATCAAAAGATCCTAGAAATGGACAAAAGATTGACCGCTTCACTTGAAAGCCATCTTAAAAAAGGTAAGTTTCACTTAAAAATTCGAAACCTCTTCAAATTTAAAAGGATGTATCCATTAAAGTCAGCCCTACAATGACTCATTGATCGAGATTCATTAAGTTCAAACTGTAAAGAGTTTTCCACTTCATTGAGTCGATGCACGTGCCTGATCACTAAACAATTCTTGCAGCAAAAAGAACTCTTCGCCCAGCTCCAAATAGGATGACGGAGTCAATTGAGATCGCACTTTCCAACGGAAACGTTGATAGGTGTAATGTCTGGTTTCCATATGATCACTACGAATGCTGCGATCGCGGAAAAATGTGTTCAGCGATCTTAGTGATCGCACCGATCACCTGGAAACGCCTTGGAGCCAGTTTCTCGAAAGTCCCGAAAAGTTTCCGGGCCCGAAAAGCAATTTGTAAAACTGCGATCCGCTTATTCCGAGAATCTGGTCTTTTAACATGCTTTCAAGATAAGAAAAAGAAAACTAACTGCAAAGTTTCAGCGCTGAAAACGTCTTGTGTTGCAAGATACTGCGAGAATTATGGCTCCCGAAATACGCCCGAAAAGTTTCGGGACTTTCGAGAAACGGGCCCCAGCAATCGCAGCGACCACATTCCTGCAATCGCCGAGATAGAAAAATTACTATATGGGTGATCGCAGCGATCGAACTATATGGAAATATATGGAAACCAGGAAAAAATGGAAAACATTTGAAGACCCAAATCACAGCGATCGCTCGTTTTCTGTGCGATGGCAGCGATCGCAGCGATCGTAGAAATCACACGGATACCAGGGTAAAAAGTATTATTCTTTAAGGACGGTTTCCATTTAATAGAACGTACCGGCCAGGCCGAGAATTTAAAGGGTTAACTCTGCAAAGCCCGTGGGAATAGTCCACTACGGTAAAGGAATGTGGGAGAACTATGATGTAACCATGCCTTTGATTGTTTTCCCATGATCACTTTCGTAAAAAAATAAAGCTCTCTACATCATTACATAGATACGCAGAACGCAGAACGCAGGCAGGAAAAACATAAGGAAACAATCAGAGCAAAAAAACAAAAGACAAGCAGGGGCCACTTACCGGTGCAAAAAGAACTCGTTGCCATTGAAAAAGTTCCTCCTCAACAACTCAAGCCAAGGTTCCACGAAAGTATTTACCCAGAAGCAGTGCAACACGTCAGTAGCTGCACGTCACAGAGTGCCGCAATCCCAAGCCCTGAAACCTACCAAACGGCCCCTCTTAACAATCCATCTCGCCAGTTTGTGCAACCGATATCTTTAAGCACTCCAGTTAATCCTCAATACTCACCAATGCAAAGCCGTCCCAATCTTCAACCGTTGCCAATGGCTGGCGTGGAGCCAACTCGAGACACAATGACTACCGTTCCAGATGTGAGCTCCTTTCAAGGTGATTTCATCAATGCCATCGACAAAGCGATTTTCAGCTCTAAGTTAACGCTGAATCTGGACGAATACATGGCTACTTCCTGGGTTCAAACTGAAACTCCTAACCTCACCGCGTTGAGCCCACTAAACATCCAAGAACATCACCCTGTGATCAATGGGGTCATGAACTTCCCAGCGAACGGGAATTATCCGATTACCTACGAAAACGTTCATCCAAACGTTTATACAAACAGCCAGCCAGCACTAGCAATTTCACGACCACAGGAAATTCCTTACATCTCTTCCAATAAAGAAGATTACGGTCCTTTTCAAAGTCTAACAAACATTTACCCAAGGTACAATGCACCAAATTACATCTACGACCCCATGCGAAATGTGGCGCAACCCGAAGGAAGTGACGTCATGACTTTCAACGGACTTCTCAATGCCCCTGCGAATTCTTATAGTATTGATGGTATGCCTCCACACGATGTACAGCTAAATCGACTAGGAGTTGGTGCCGTATAATAGTTTGTGGATGAACTAGTTATTCTTTTTTTTCTGTTAAGGAGGGTACACCCGAATTTGAATGAAATTTTGAAAGGTTTAGAGAAGGGATAAAAGGAAGCAATTTAGTTTTGAAACACTAACAGACAGTTGACCTCCTCCCAAGAGCACTCCAGCTTGGTAAGGGGGCTGTTTGGGTCTGCATATACTAATTTTAAACTTCAAATTCAAATTTTTAAACTACATTAAATCTTCACTATTCTTGTTTCTCAAAAATTTCCTTCTCTTTTAGGAAAAACTCCCTCCTCCCAAATACACCCCCAAATCATCCAAAAATTTACAAGACACCGCAAAACATGGATTCGTATTTTGAGCATAAGGTTTTGGCATTGCTTGAAACGCATACGAGATATTTGCATTAAACCCATTTTGTATTAAATGACCGAAAACGGCTTCTTGTTTACCCCCGCCTTAATTAAGGAGTGGCAACCGGAGATCGATGCACCGCTGCAAATCCATAAAATTATCACACTGTAAAGTATGGATGCAAAAGAATAGAACGTTACTTATACCAATGATAAACCTATTCGTCTAATTCTATCTAGGTTGGACCACTGAGAAAAAGAATGTCAGTTCCATCTAGTGAAGCTCATACAATGTTTCCCTAGCCTAAAAAATAAAATCAATTATTCAGTGGATTTTTAATACCATGCAGTGCATGAAATCTCATATTGCCGGTTTTCACATGACGTCACTAAAACTCAAACTACAAAACTATTGATCCTCCTGATATTTTACTTTCATGATGAATAAGAGCAGATGAAAACTAATATTCATACAAATTTTTGCTTCGAATGGGTTCTTGGTTTTGTGATAGACTACGCTTGAATTTCTAAGCTTTTACGTGACGCGGCATTTACATGACGGCCGAGAGAACTATCTTGTTGGTTAAAAAAGTGACTTATTTCAGGGAATTTGGCTATCTTGTATAATAAAAAGTATTATATTACTGTTTTTGAGTTCCTCGAGAGATATATTCACGCTTTTGTAGCAAAACTCAGTGACAGATGTTTCTTTTGGTTTCCGGCCACCATGTTGATGACAGCATGGCGTCTCCATACAAATCTCTATAAATTTGGGTAAAAAGTTTCTCCGCATACCTTGCGTAAGAAAAATTGCTGGGACCTGAATCTTAGCGAGAGTCTTTGCATATTCATCTTCTTTCTTTCCTCAGATTCTGGACTTTATCTATTGAACGGTTTTTATTTTTATTTTGATCTATTTTGAATGGCGTGACACTGAAAACCAGCAATATATCAGTTTATTGTTTCCCTACTATCAGATTTACGGGAGAAATTCTGCGAGTTGCCACAATGGCGAAATACCGACAAATATTTTAGGCGTTAATTTTTTTAGGAGTTAATAATTAAGAGCATTAATAATCAAAGTAGATCGCTTATGGCAAGTACTGAGTTTAACGAGAAAGAAAAACGAATAAACTTTGAGTGAAAACGGTCTGACACCCGCTCTTCTTAGAACAACTTTGTAAATATATGGATAAAAATAAGCTCATGATATAGCAATAATTATTAATTAGAAATATATAGTGACTCTCCAGATTCCGACCTCATGATAGGGTAATAAAAATATGAAGCAAGGTATTAAGCCGTTTTAAAAAAAGCGTCTTACGAAGCAATGGACACCATATGAAAAGGCTCTTTTCAAGGTAGGCGTCGCTTCCATGAGCTAGAATATTGTTCTGCTCAAATTTATTGAGCTAATACACGAGGAAGTTGTTTACGAGGCTTCTGCTGTCACTGTCTCTTTTAGGGCTTTTAACTTTAAAATCTGGTCACACCAGTCCACTGCATCCACGCCGATTGTATTTGCAGCAGCTCTGAACTGTGGCATCATCACCTTACTGGTCGACCACACGTCGGCAGTCTTTATTTTGCGGGTGACTGAGTTGATTGCTATCATTGGAGTTGTTGCTGCAAAGCTATTATTAATAGTATGGGTCGATAAAGAGTCCTTTCATTGCATATTCTCCACCATCTCCTTCCCCTTTGGCCATTGCTTTCATCGGCGGAAGTGAGTCATTCCGAGAAAATGAACGATCCGCTGGTATATTTGCGGATTACAACTGACAAGGAAGGTACCGTAATGTGAACACATTGTAGGGGTCTTATGAGTGGCGTTGCGGAGTCTTACATACACATAGCGACAAAATTGACAATGTGATAGGGACAAATTTCTCGTCAGCGAGAAATCTTGATTAAAGGGAACCTTCACTGTTATACCAACTTACCGATAAATTGTGTAAATACTTCTTTCATTTTACTTCAAATTTACTTCGGAAACAGGGAACTAAATAAATTGCAGCATTAAAAAGTGATTGTCGCCCATTTTCATTTTTAAATTTCTTGAGCGCCGACATTTTGGATTTTACGACGTTTTGGGGTTACTTCTATTGTTCGTTGGTCACAGTACGTTTTCAACAAATTTAGCGCGAGTTTATCGTAAGCGTGGAGGTTCCCTTTGAAAACGTTCGATCCTCTAAAGGAATAAGAGAATCTCTGATTGTGCAAAAACAAATACGGGTGAGATTCAACAGGTTTAATTTATCATTTCGTCAAGTATTACAAAGTCAAGCCTCACTGTCCCAGTTAAGTAGAAACACGTGCAAACAAATTCACCTCAGAAACTAGAGGGGCACCTGCATATAACCAAGAAACTTTAATGATGAAAACGGTGCATAAGAAAATTGCTTCAAGGGCCTCTTCATATGAGCCTGCAGTTGACCAAGCTGGCATGTTTTCGATATCTCGCCTCATGGATCACCACCAAAGCGTTTTCAAAAATTCTCGATGTGTTAATTTGAGAGCAAGGGCTGGACCGTTTACCGAGATACGGGTTTCTGAGGCCGAAATCTCGGTTACCGGGCAAGGTGGGAAATTTTCCCCTGTGAACACCTCATGCAACCATGTTACCGGGATGAATTTTATGAAGAGGCCCCAAATCTACCTCATGGGTCAGAAACAAATGGACGCCAATAAACAATTCTATACAAATTTCAAGAAGACACCCAAAATGATCATCGTGCTGATCAATTGATAAATTCTTTCCATCGACACCACCGTATAAGTATAAAAAGGCAGTTCAAAGTACCCTGATTGCTTCGGACGTCACAGCGACCATTCAGAAAGAATGATACAAAGAAAAGGAGGAGGAAAATATTCTCTTTTAGGAACTGAACAACATTTGTATGCCAATGATTCCTCCTGTTTCAGTAATTAAAACCAATATGGCTGCTGGTCACGTCGTTTCAAGTAAGGAAGCACTACTTAGTTTGTTGAGGAATGAATCTATGTACCCCCTTGATCAGCCATTGCTACCTGTGAGGGAGGTCACGTCTTTGCTGATTATTTGAAACAACGTTGATATAGTCAGGTTGTTCCTTTCTTTCCAATCAACCAGTAGGTACGTGTCTTGCCTTTCCCCTGTTTATAAAGTAAATAAAATTAATAACTAAACAAGCAAAAATACTAACTATGTTATCAGTTATCAACTGATGAAAGTGATTGCGTTCGACGAAGGAGAACACTCCCTAATTTTGCTCAGACGGCTAAATGAATCGAGAATTTTCTCTGCAAGGTACACAAAAATAGCCGCCCCCAAGATTCTATTGTTCTTTGCAGGGGTATCTTCGCGCGGATTCTCGCAGGATTATCGATCTTGGTTTGATGTCATATTACGTGGGTCATGTACTCCGCTCCCTAACCTACTGTCGAACGCAATTCAATAATGCAAGATTACTTCTGGTAGTAGTTTATGGCAAACGACATACCTTCAGCTCCACCATTCCACGAAATTCCATCTGAAATTCAGTATTCTCCAAGCAATTTTTGCTTGCTTCGCTGATGTGGATTCTCATTGGCTGAATAAGGAAAACAAACAAACAAACAGACGAAAGGAAAAATGAATGAATGAATGAATAAATAAACAATTAAATAAACAAGACGCAACTAGCCAAGAAACGTGACAAAGGCCAGTGTTAGGCATATTGGAATACAGGAGCTGTTAGAAAGTGGAACCTAAGACAACACTCGCTTTAAAACAAGGGCGTACGTATTATTTATTTACAAGGCAAGGGGGCTTGGGGGTCCATCTTTTTCAGTCATTACAAGCATGGCATTTTCCCTCTTGGGGTGAAAAATTCCCAAAGCGTCCCGACTCTCGTTTTAATTTTAGGCCTCGTGTCCCGCGGAAAAAGAGTCTCCGGGTTACTTGTAAATTCATTGATGTGAAAATGCGAACAAACAAATTTCCTTCATCACACGATTGGTTTGAAAGTTTGACAAACGCGTGACTGATCGGCTTGCATATTTGCGAAAGTAGCGTGTGATCTTTCACTGTGTTTGGTACTTCTATGATCGGGTGTTAAACAAAATAATTTAAAATGATTATTATGGCATACCAAGGCTGTAGTTCTTAGCCGGGAAGCAATGTTGACTGTGTCTCCAAACAAGCAATACTGTGGTGTCTTCTCTCCGACTAACCCCGCTACCACAGCACCTGAATGCATGCCTTAATAAACGATATGAATACAACAGAAGTCAAATGAATAAATTCACTCCCCATTTAATATTAGGGTCTCGATGGGTAGTACAATGACAGTTATCAGGCGGAGTTGAAGTTAATATAATAACTTCCATCAACACTATAGAAAAATTCACTGACAAATTAAGACGAAGATTTCGAGCGATGATATATATGATAATGTCTTGATTTCCAAAAGGAAAACGAGCTTTTCAGGTACGTATTGGAGTGCATGAAGTTTGCGCGTCTGCATTTGATTAAATTAAAGATAAAATGACAAAAGAAACAACACAGTCTTCCATTAAAAGTTAAAAACCTGTCCTTTCAACACTAACAGATATTTCTTTTCTTTCTTTCTTTTTTTTTTGCTTGTGTGTGCTATTGCTTCTCATCTTGAAAGTAAAGTCCGTAAGTAGTGCACATTCTTGGCATTTTTGAGGCAATGAGGCCGAGTGGTTAATAACGCGTGCGCAAAGGACTCAAAGGAATCTGGAGTTCGTGAGTTTCAAGTCCCACAGCCTGCGAGCAGGCTCTTCGCGGGAAGGAAAGGCGAAGAAGAAGAGCCTCCCCGCATCGCTCAGAATTCTGGGAAAAATGGTGAGCGACGACCTTGCTGGTAAGCTGATAAGTCTCACTCATGGACAGATCCAATTTTTCTTCTTTTTTTCCCTTTCCTTTTATGCACTCACCAGAATAAAAATACAGCAGTCTGCGGCAAAACCCCCCAAAAGTAAACAATAGAAAACAAAGACATAAAAAAACAGCAGCAACAACAACAAGAAAACAAGCAAAGAAAACAAATCTGCCAGGTTAATAGTTTTACCCTTTTTAACAGGAATGGTTGTGTTTTGAGGTCGAGTTTTGTCCTTTGATGAAATTCTCCCGACGTTCCCAATGAAGTGAACCAATAATATTTTGACAGCGGAAGTACTACGATTTCGGAGTTGAGCAAGAAGGTAGGAGAGAAATTTGGCAACAAAGTTTTAACGTTCAAGTTACCATGTTGTCAAGAAAGGAAAACTTGCTCCATTTCCAACAGTCACTCAGCTATAAACCGCGTAAATCGTCACAGGTTTGACGCACTTCTTCCTCAACACACAACCTCCAGTCAATATTTCTTTCAGTCATGATTATCAAGTGAAGGTAGAATGCAAGGAGAAAGGAAGGAGATGTCAAAAATGGACAAGTTTAGAATTTTGGTTTCCCTCAACTAAGCGGCTGCTTTGTCGCTCGACTCAATGACGTCAAAACCCGAAAAAGGACGGTTGGAAACGGAGCAAGTTGCTCTTGACAACATGGTAATTTCAACGTCTAAGCGTTTTTACCAAGCTTTCCTCCTTACTCAACTGAAAATCATAGCATTTCCAGATAGAGGTCAGTTGTCATGTCAGGAGAAGGCGCAAATTTAGTGAAAAAGACCATCGAGTGAGAATACTTGCGATTACTAGCTTAACGTTTCCTCCAGAGTAAGAAGGCCGTGTTCAGCAGATGGAATATTGCGATCCGAGAGACCTTGAAACCGTTTGAAGGCTAACGTTGAACTGTTAACGCCAAAAATGTTCTCTCTTTTGATGGCTGACGGTGCAACTTTGAATCCCTCCCCCCCCCGGCCCCGAACTACTCAACCCCCCCCCACCCCTCCGGCCATATGGACGGTAGGCAAGAGAATACTAGACAAACAGGTCTCACCAATAGTGACAGTCATTGGTTTGTCATTGGCGGGATTTCTGATGTTCTTGACTGCCTCTATTGTATCGAGAGCCATTGCTGACATAGGTTCTGCGTGACGCAATTTCTTTACTGGAGCACCGCTGACCGTCATGTACATTGCATCTCCTAAAGTTTCGAACTGCAAAAATGAAGAAAAAAAAGAAGATTGAGAAGAAGAGGAAGAGGAAGAAGAAGAAGAAGAAGAAGAAGAAGAAGAAGGAAGAAAAACAAAATGAACCGCAATTATTTCAAAATCAATGGCACCATATTTTCATCCATCTTTGTTCGTGTGTGTGCGTGAGTCCTCTTGGACGTGACGTTCAGAATGTATTGACAGAACGAAATCGAGATTCCACGTTATTTATGACGGAATAAAGGGTTAAATGACAAATGAGGCGGTTTTATGCAGCTAGTTTTACTCAAGTGGAAGGCTCAAAATTTAAGGAATGCGTTCGACATGATCACAAGTACATGTAAATCATGCGAAGAAAGAGGGTCAGATACATGAGTCCATCAGCAAGAACTTATCGATTTCTGCTCGCCTAGATAGAAGACTCTCGCTGAGGCAAGATTAGGCTTTCAGGTATTCTCCTTGTTCGTACGCAATCATTAATTATAACATTTACTTTTCGCTGTAGCAGCTGAAGTCTTATACTGACATGTCACCTGAGCAGTAAGCTGATAATCCCTTAACAGAACCAGCCAGCTAGGAATAAAGATCTCGTTACCTTGTAAATATCGTGCTTCTCTGTAAGCTTGTCCAATGTGGTGAACATGTTATTTACAAGATTAACAACTTCCATGGCTTTAACTTGTGAGCAGATGGTGACAAACCCGTCCAAATAACTGAACATAACGGTCACCATATCAAAATACTGAAATATATAAGGAAAAAGATAGCCGGACTTGCTAACCAACCAAACAACCAATCAATCAATTAATCAATCAATAAATCAGTCAGTCAGTCAATCAATCAAATAAATAAAAATAACTATTGTCTAGGTACAAAAAATAAGGAAGGTAGAATAAGAAAAAGAAAGAAAGAAATGTTAAACAAAAAGTACAAAAACAGCAAGTCGGAAAATATTTTATAGTACTTTATAAATAGCTGCAGCTGTGTCCTAACAAACTTTGCCGATTTGACCATCAGACTAAGTGGAGAGCGGGTGCTATGAGACAGCACATGGACTCAGAAAGGCAACTGATACTGATGCCCATGCAGTTGCTTAGTAAGGGCTGTTGCTAGAGAGATTAAGGGTTTATTGCTCAATTATTGACTGCCAGCAGCACAAAGGAACGATGACTAGCCGAAACTAAGCTAACACATGCAGATTCCTTGCCAGGCATCCACCCTGGAGCCCTAGGCCTAACAAGGATTTCTTACCTCACAGGTTTCCACAGCCTTCCCTCCAAGTCTCAGTCTGTCAGCGATTGGTTTAGGCATCATCCTATAGAGTAGCTCTTCACTGCGCTTCCTTTCGGTTGCCAGCTTTTCTATGTTTTCTTCTAACGCCTTCCCTTTGTCGAATTCCTGAATTTCAAAGTGCGACCTTAACTAGTATGTTAAGAGAAACTACCCATTTATAATGAACTTTAAAGGGAATACAGACTATTTTTTAGGATATCGTGCTAGTTGATTCAGTTGCGGTTTAAACGAATGAATTGGCAAAAAAGCAAACAAACAGTACAGTACAGTACGGTACATTCCAATGTAACACGATAATATGACGTGATAACACTACAAACTCACGTGATCCCTCGCCATTTCTAACTGGGGAAGCGGTTTTATCCCAGAGAGCACCATCTCACGTGACGTATCGTGCAATCCCAAGTCGTTCATAAAGAGTCCAATACGCATCATTTCCTCAACGCTACCGATTCTGTTCACGAGGAGAACAAAGCGAAGAACGAGATTGCAACAGTTTTCCACCTTATAGTTTCGCCTAGCCAATTTAAGCATGCAGTCACTTAAAACGAAAATTCATAACCAACTAGATGTCGAAACAATCGGGTATATGTCAAAAAAGCGAAAATAGTTTTGATCCAGGAAGAAATAAAAGTATTAATTCTCAGCTGACCACCCAGCATCATTAAAAACAATTTAGTACGCTTTGGATATTACAGCGACTGATCAAAACAATTTTTTTTCTTTTTGCGGAGACCAATATATATGAAACGGGTGGTCCCAAAGGCCACGTCAACTAAATCGGTCATTGCGTTAAGAGAACTACGGGCAGAATAATAAATGTTTCATCCTTTTATATTGGATAATCCCATACGAAAGAGATGTAAAATTCAATTGATATACGTCTTGTGAGAATCAGGCTTTGCATTGCGTACGTTAGACGACCGAAAACGAGATTTTTTTTCGGTCTGTCTGTAATGGACACAGAATTGCCTGACATTCACGCATTCGACTTGCTTTGACAAACCTGTCAAGCGCACTCCCTAATCAGTATGATTTCACCTGGAGAGGTATACATGACGTATACGTACAGTGGTGAGCAAATGAACATGATCTTGTTCCATGATTTCATGTACTTCATCACACCTCGTAGATGAAGTTGAGGCGTGCTGCTTGACGTAGATGGACAATTCCCATTATCCGTAGAGAAAAGCAGAGGCCTAACTTCCCCATCTGCATTCGGATTCGGTTGATCGCGAGAACACTCAGTAAATGCAAGATTTGCTACTGTTGGACGACGGAGCGTTGGAAGTGCGCAGACCAACTCAAAGATCACGTGTCTCGTTGTGAACTAAATATAAATGATCATGGAATTAATGTTCTCAAACTTAGTAATAATTCATAATTCATTTCCAGTCCATTTATTTAATAATTCATAAGCCCATCAAAAAACAAATCATCGTTTTGATATGTGACCTTAATCAACATAAGATTTCGGCAACTTTAAGCACAAATTTGTCTCTAAATACTGATTCCTTTGAGAAGCAATATCAAACAATCAAACTTCGAATTCAGTTTAAAAACTCGGCCTTCGGCGTCGTTTTTCAATTCGCTTCTTGGTGTCTGGATACCTGATGAAACACTCTTCTTCGTGTTTGACATATTACGTCTTGCACGCAAAGGTACACCACTGAGGTACACTGTGCACACATTTAGGCACATATGCCAAAAGTACAGGTTGCTTCAAAAGTTCGTGCCCTTTTTGTACAAGAGTGTACCTCATTTATTTTCGCATTTTGGAAGCCATATTTTTAGAGCAATTACTTGATTTTAAGAGGACATTCAGGCTACTGTCATTGTGCTGAAAGTGCAAACGCTGATTATTAACTTGCAGGGCTTCACAGACCCGTAAGTTTGGAGAGCAAATATATATTTTTTTCTCTGTTCAAAGAGGAGCACGAACTTTTGAAACACCCTGTAGTTATGATATAGTACCATACGTTTAAATCAGTTCTAGCCCTGGTTGCGACCAATCGGATTCAACTTCAGAGATAGATAGGATGTGCCCATTCTGTCCTATGGTAACAATTATTTTTGTAATGAACACCATGGTTCAAATTATTCTCGGCTGCAAAAGTATTCTACCTTGTACTCATAATAATAACTGCTTCGTTGTCAATGATTGTGCACAAATAATTGATAGATATTGGGTCTCGTGACTGAGAACATATACCAAAGCCAGTTTCTCACTACTAAAGTTCTTTAACGAAAAATTATCAACTAAGTCTCGCGATAAACAAGTTGTTTTAGCCATTCACAAGGAAATCCTGTTAATTCTTACCGTTTCCCAAGTAAACTCAGCCTTTGGTCTCCTCATTGTAAACAACTCTTTTATGTTGCCTCCAATCACTCGATTTCCCACAGTAGATACAAGTCCATATCCAGCCATATTGATGGTCATATCGTAGGAAAACACAAAACTGAAAGGAAATACGCTGAAAAACACTTCGACGTCGATTCCCCGTTTCTGCTGAACTGATAGCAAGTCCGGAGCGGGAGGTCTATACCCAGTATTGTCAAACCCCAACCGGTACACTACGTGTGTAGTATCGTTCTTTATTTCATGGCTGAGAATTTTTATATCCACGTCCATGTGGTAAACCGAGGACGCAATTTCCTTGACCTGTCCAACCACGTAAAACATGAAGCCCTTCCGTTTAGAAATGTAGTGCAAAGTCAGCCCAGAGCTGGTTTCCCCCTCGCAGTAGAAGCTGGGTGACTGCAGCTTGGGATAACCAAATCGCATGTGCTCGTGCAAATTGTCGATTCCAATCAAAAAGTCGCGCAAATATCTCCCGCTTACTCGGATAACACGGTCGTAACCATAGTGACTGAAAAACTTCACGAAACATGTCCCAAAATACTGCATGAAATCGTCGCTGGTCATGTCCGCTTCTTCACCGAGAACGTCCTCAGCTGAAACAGCGATTTTGGTCATGAGGGTCTCACTGTATCTTCTGTGCGTGACAAACACATGATCACTTATCCCTGCACGTTCCCGGATTTCATCCCATTTGGCTTCGCCGTATTTCTCTATCAGGTAATACTGCACACTTTCCAACAGCATTCCATACATCTTGCAATGGTCCAGCTCACATCAACGGCGGGATCTGTATTTTGTAAATCTGAATGAAATCCAGCATAACGATGATGATAATCATGATGATGACGATGATGAATTATTATTTCATACATATCGTTAAACAAGATCAAGCTTTACTTTAAAAACAATGTAGATTAATAATTGTGTGTCATTGATAGTCTAACTAATTTGTCTGTTTGTTTTTCCCTTTACGGACCAAATTAATAACTCCTTTGGAGAAATATGGAAGATGTAGTCATAACTGTACTTCACCCAAGCAATTGATGAAAGTTCTCCGATCCTTCTTTATCATTGAGGAAGAAGATGCTAGTGATATTTAGGAAGCTCATCGAAGGCGATTCATCCCAGTGCTAAGTGCACTTTTTCTGTACAGTTAGTTAGTAATACTGGAAAAAGGTTGTGCTTGACCCTAACACGAAAGTCTTTCATTTGTGAACCTACAGAGGAGAGATCCTTGCACCGTGTGAACTTCCCTCGGGAAAATTTTGTTCAAGGTATTAAAAATAAAAATAAATAATAATAATAATAATAATAAATATAATAATTATTATTAATTAATAATTATTAACAACAATAATATATATATATATATATATATATATATATATAAAGCAATGCAGTGGACGGGAGCCTGGCTGCTTCATTTTGCGAAAGACTTTTAATTAGAGTTCACCAAGTTAAAAATATCAACCCTAACCGAACTGAAATCAAATGAAAGTTGTTCCACCTGCTAGGGTCTTGCACCTTCCCTATGATCAGCCCATTAAGACATTTCTTCACTGCTCTGCCGATGTCAACAGAGGAGAATCCAGTCGATCCATGGATTATAAACTCATAATAGGAAGAAAAGAAAAGTAAATGGTGCCTTACCCAACACTTAATGAGCAGAACAGAAGCAGTTCCAACCCGTGTTTTTGCACCGTGCGACCACTGTTTGACTTACTGACTAGCGATGACTACGTTTAACTGAAGATTTAAATTATTTCTGTTTGACGTGACAATGGTTTAGATTTTTTTTTTTTTACAAACATGCATGGATGACAATATTATTGGGAATCCTAGATCTGACAGCCGATCAGTGCTGATGAATAAATAAGTGTATCAATCTCCGTCCAAAGTTTTATTCAAAAGCGTCACTATTCATCTGAATCATGCTATTAACTTGAGATGTAATAAAATTTGCAACTATAGCAAAAAATGTAAGGTTGTCGTACCATTTTATCCCGGCTTTCGATTTATAAATGCAGTAAGTTGAATATTACGAGGACCTTGGCCTAAACACCAACTAGCACTTTCTTCGTAACTTAATTCTCCGGCCTCTATCATTTTAATTTTGATGGTACGTCGACTCGACAGAATTGACAATTTGCTGATTATTTTTCAGTTTCTTATTATAATGTTTGCTATTTCAGAATGAAACCCTAAGATTGTCATCATTTAAGTTTAAATTAATCATGAACTATTCAAAACTGTGTGGCAAAGCAAACGGTGTTTTATGTTTTTACTTATAAGAAAACAAGTTACCATCTTCAAGCACCGGGCAAGATGCGTTCTTTTGACACGCATAACCGGAGAGAATATTTCGCCGCATTATCTTCTGCTTATGGCCGATGCATATGTATACATATAGATACACAATGTATCAAGAACGACACAAAAAGTCAGGACAAAGGAAGATAATATTACTTCAGGTTCGTCCCCGGACGGATTATGTCCGACGGGATGGACACTTAAAATACATATATGGACACTTAAAATACGTATGTACTAATAATAAATTAAAATAAAATAAAAAGGGATAAAAAAGGCCATATTCAACGGCTATTTGACTGCATTGATAATGAAAATCTCTTGGCCCTTTGTCAGAGTATTATTGATCTGTACCTTTTTGGGCAAAGTTCTTAGTTATCTGAAAAAAAAGTTTATCTGCGAATAGGCCTTATCACGGTTTTAGCCGCCATCTTGACGGGTAGGCAAAGCGTAGAGAATTTACAGTGTTTGTATGGGGATCCGATGTCAAAAAATATTCGTAAAACGTCAGCTCTGAAAAAATTATGAGTTGCGAACTTAAGATATAAGGCAAAGGATTATACTGACCAATTGTTAGGGACTAATCTTCGCTAGACGTTGCCCGGTAGCGTTTCCAATTTTTCCTTATATTTGTCTGTAATTGTTTTCGCGGGAGTTTTCAGTCCGCGGGAAAACTGTGGGGAAAAAACTACAGAAAAATATATCGAAAAATTGGAAACGCTACCGGGCAACGTCTAGCGAAGATTAGTCCCTAGCAATTGGTCAGTATAATCCTTTGCCTTGTATCTTAAGTTCGCAATTCATAATTTTTTCAGAGCTGACGTTTCACGAATATTTTTTGACATCGGATCCCCATACAAACACTACAAATTCTTTACGTTTTGCCTACCCGTCAAGATAGCGGCTAAAACCGTGATAAGGCCTATTTTGCCATGAAAACGATACACAGACTTCCGAGTGTTACTCCAGCTCATCAACACGGTCATGAACTTTCTGCTGCTGGCGTCGATAAGAAGTGCAAGTGAAAGCAAAATCGGCAACCCGACGCGCAGTGATTATTACGGCGTGAAAGCGATGCTTCTTACGAGACATCTTTTTTTGTTATCGTGTTCCAGCATGTTCAAGGTTTTGGTTGATTGGAAATCTTTTTCCCCCCAATGGATCGATATTACGCATATCTATCCTGTCAATGACAGGTAATCACACTGACTCCGAAGTACGTAGTCAATTTTTTGTGTCAAACCAAAAAAGCCATAATTAAAGGGTGGTTTACTAGTGTATGAAACAAACATTAACACAAGAATGTTAACACCTGCGATAAGAACGAGGACAAAGAGACGCACGCAGGCGCACTAATTACCTCGAATCAGTTCGCAGCCATATCATCTTAGGCGGGAAATCGCGTACTTCTGTAGACACGTTGCGTAGCCGCTGCGAATTTACATCAGCACTTTACGTGTTTATTCCCTAAGCAAACTCATCTATGTTGGCTAGAACGATACTTACAGTAATACACACGACAGAACGTAGTTTAAGATCCGGCTTAAAGAATATCATGATTCAGAATGAATAGATAATAATATCTGAATTAATTTCCGACGTGTTCATTTCAGCTGCGTCAAAAGATGAGACAACTGACAAGAAAGGTTGAATAATAAGCTTTTACAAGTGACTGTCTGTCATTGTAGTGTCTTTCCTGCCCTATGTAATTACAAAATATATGGCTGAGCGTTAACTGTTTATGTAAGTTTTTTCAATTGGTTTTGTTTGGTAGTTCTATCTTTATACAATAAGTACAAATTTCAATTCCGTTCACCTTCTCACTCCCGAGAGTGACTTCGCAGATTTTACGAAGGCCAGACGGTTTTCTCGGGAAAAGAATTTAACAAAACAAAACATATTAGTTAATTAACGTGAGTTCACACTTACCTCAGCAGCTAATTTACTGGGAAGCTTACAAAATAAAAAAAGTTCATGATTAAAATTGAGAAACTGATATAGTTCTCTAGCAGGAATACAAATAAACAATTTCAATGCTTGAGAAAAACGCATTTTTAATAGTACTTCTTAAGAGTGAGGAAACTGGACCATATAAAGTAAGGTTAAAATAGTTTAATTTTATCTTTTAAAAGACCTCACGACGGTTTAAGCCGCCATTTTGACGGGTAGGCAAAGCGTAAATAATTTGTAGTGTTTGTTTGAGGATCCGGTGTCAAATAATTTTCGCAAAACGTTAGCTCAGAAAAAAATTATGAATTGCAAACTGAAGGTACAGGGCAAAGGATTACCGTCAGGGCAAAGGATTGTAACGACCAATTTTTAGGGACTGACCTTCTCTTGACTTTGTCCGGTAGCGTTTTCAATTTTTCCATATATTTGTCTGTAATTTTTTCCCGGGAATTTTCAGTCCGCGACAGACAAATATATGGAAAAATGAAAACGCTACCGGGCAACTTCAAGCAAACGTTAGTCATAACGTCTATTAAATGCTAGCTCTAGGTAAAAAGTTAACATAAATTCATAATTCTGGATTATTCAGGGAATAAACAATGAAGATCAAAACATCCACCAAAAATGAATGCTCTCAAAGAAAAATCATGCATATATATATATATATATATAGGCAGAATAAAAGGGTTTTACCAAAACAATGAACTCACAGCAGAAGGATCCAACGGATACAATGCCACCACGTAAATTTATAGGTAAGTACTTGAGGTAAGACAGTGGGGCCAATAAGCTTCTCTGGTAAGCAGTAGCTGATCTAAATGTAATGGGTTTTGGAAAGATGTAATTTGCTCAATGATGATAAAATGTATTTGGGTAATGTCGTGTTGAGAACTATTATAATGAACTGCTAATTCACAATTTCTTCTATTGTTAAGCATATTCGATTTGTGGTTTCGGAATCTAATTGGATGACGCAATTGTTCACACTTAGGGTGCTTTCGATTGGGAAATCCGGATTTAGATCTTAAAATCCGGATCTTCGGATTTCCAATCGAACACAAAATCCGAAAACGGATTTCGCGACGGATTTTGTTAATTAAAATCCATGTCAGGGAAGGATTTCA
>BLFK01000104.1:1240815-1280430 GCA_014634185.1 Astreopora myriophthalma | reverse complement strand
TCCGCTCCAAAATTTGTTTTACGTTTTCTCTCTTGTTTCGTTTCCTCAGAAACGAAACGTATCTCGTATTTTGACTTCAGGGATAATCCAAGGTTATCTCTGTCCATGTTAATTGGTAATGTAAGCAATCTTCGCAAAATAAGGAGTCGTAAGTAATCGGGTTCTGGAAATATGACAAATCAGGGATCGAGGGAGCCGGATGAACATATTTTATTCTTTTTAAAATGGATCCCTGTTGTCTTTGTCTTTGCCTTTGTCTTTTTGTCCTTGTTCTTGCTTTTGTTTTGTTTTGTTTTGTTTCTTCATATGAAGAAACAAAACAAAACAAAACAAAAGCAAGAACAAGGACAAAAAGACAAAGGCAAAGACAAAGACAACAGGGATCCATTTTAAAAAGAAATAGTGTTTCGTTTCCGAAGTGGTAAGGGCAAGAAAAAAGATAAAATATGTTGATCCGGCTCCCTCGATCCCTGATTTGTCATATTTCCAGAACCCGATTACTTACGACTCCTTATTTTGCGAAGATTGCTTACATTACCAATTAACATGGACAGAGATAACCTTGGATTATCCCTGAAGTCAAAATACGTAGATACGTTTCGTTTCTGAGGAAACGAAACAAGAGAGAAAACGTAAAACAAATTTTGGAGCGGAATGGACTCAACTCAAATATGGAGCCCAGTCCAGGAATCGAACCCAGTGCTATCACCTCGGAGCCAACCTTGCTCCCCTCTCCTGTCTCTCTCATTTTACACTTCTGAGTTGATTCTAGTAAATTTTAGATCGGTTTCTTGCAGTGGTTTTAGTAGGGTTGTGACAAACGGAAGCACTTAATAACTTCGAGTAAAACTATGTTTTCTGAGCCCGCGAGTGAGATCAACCATGTTTTCACTGAATCCACTGGACGAATCTGGTTTCACTGGTCATGAAGGCAGACTCAAACTATCTTCTTCCTCGTCTTTTTTATGTGTGATATTGAGGCTTCGTATATGATACTTGACAAATTAAAGGAAGAGAGGCACTTAGTAGTTGAGAAAAAATAGTCATAAAATTGGCTGTTAGCTCCGACCGGTCAAACCGTAGTTCAAGGGCTGGTGGTTTAACAGACAGGCACGTTCCTTCAAATCATCCAATCAAATGGCTTAGCAAGGCAGCGATTGACCGCTCATTTTTTTTTTATGTGCCACGTATTTTTTGTAATTGTTGTATGCATATTATTATTAATCTCATGATTTTTCTTGTGCAATTTGGAATCTGGTAAATTATTTCGAAGACCACAAATTGCACGAGAAAAATCATGCGATTACCTATACATATAGCCAAGGCCTCACGCAGCTGTTCAAAAGGTGTATAACGCTATCCATAGGATAAATAATTATCCAGCGTACAAGTATCAGCAAAAGTAATTGAGTTATCCAGTGGATAGTGACTTATTCAGCGAATAGCGCCATCCAACCCTGCAACGACTGAGGCCAGTTCAATTTCATTTTACAATCTCAGGTAAAAATGCAAAAAAGTATAAGCAGGCAAAACGTTTTGAACTCGCAGCAATAAATGAGTAAACAAATAAATACATACATACATACATGCATACATACAACATACATACATAAATAAGTACATAAAGAAATATAAATAAGTAAAGAAATATAAAGAAATATAAGTAAATAAATCCCTTATGTCCACCCCTCAAAACATACCAACCTTGAAAACTCGAATATTCAAAAATGCTCCGAAGGATGCTCAAAACCTCTATGCAGGTGTATATCCAGGACAAATTAGACCAATCGCAATCACTCTCGATTCTGTTTTTATCCAGTATACCATGTGTTAAAGCCGTAAAGGCTGTATCCCACGGGGCGTCTCTCAAGTCCGGCGTTCTACAAATTCCTGCGCATCAAAGCGTTCATGTCCCTTCAGGAAAGGTGGCAATTCAAATATAATGCAATTGTACAATGCTTTGAAATCAAGGGTTCAAGGAAATAATACGTGTAACAACCTGTAGTACGTTCTCTATCGCTACATGTTGTCTGTCGCTACATGACGTTATAGTCTCAAAGTTGTCCTCGCCTGGCCAACGAAATGCACTCGTGTAGCAGGCGCAACAAGCGAGGACGAGAGGGAGATTGTTTTTCCCATGATGCCCTTTGCTACTTGCCAAGCTGCATAGTGAGATAATCATTCTGAATTAAATTTAAATGTAGTCATCGTGTCTTTCACATGGTAAGCAAATTGTAGTCCAAGCAGTTGGTGCATGCGGATTTGCTATTTCACAGTGACACATCCGATCCTCTGGCCCGGCCACATACATTTTTTACGGTACATGAGGCTCTGCATCAACGAAGCTAAAAGTGGTTCTTCTGGGAAAGGTGAACAGCCAAAAGACTTGTTTCACTGTTGTTTTGTTACTCGATACGAGACGCGATCGTTCAGCTAGGGAACTCCCAGCTTGAGCATGAACTTCTTTTTCATGTATTTCCTAATTTTCAGAGTGGAAACGTCCAAAACTGCAACAATCACATATAATCAACAAGACGTTTTTCCGTCTTTAACCTTGTTCAAGTTGGGTAACTCTAATTGTTCATTACAAACAACAGGCACAGCCTTCTGCAGAAAAGATCTCTAAATTCAAGGCACTTATTTGTCACTGGCAATATGGGTAAGGGTGATATAATCCTGGTGTAGCCTTTAGGATTAAAGTAGCTGTCAAGACTACTCATGAAACATAGCATGATCACCACTTTCAGTTTTAACGCAAGCTCATAGATCCGACTTTCTGGAACCTCACTCCAAGGACTCCGGGAAAAAAAAACTGCTGTCGATAGGCATTAAAATTGTGAAGTAAACTGCAGCTTGTTTGTGCATATGTTGCAGATTAAAATGGGTTAAGCTTAAAATTATTTAAACTTCGCTTTATTTGAAATTTGCTTTATCTGGTCCCAGTTGTCCGGAGGGTGGATAGCGCTATCCACTGGATAAATCCCCTGGGTAACGGATTTGGTTTAAAGAAATGATTATGAAGTGCGGGTTAGAAATGAACTGAAGAAATGATCCTCACACTTTCTGGACAATTTAAGCAATTGTCTCTTATATGCACTTGAAAAATTCAAGTGACTTGAATTTTTCAAGTGCATATAAGAGACAATTGCTTAAATTGTCCAGAAAGTGTGAGGATTTTGTTTTGCTGGCCTTGATAGTTATTCCTCCATTGTGGGACACAAAGAAATTACAATTTGAAATAGGTCTAGGTAGTCTCTGGGTGAAATTCAATTTACACTGGGAAAATACTTGGCGCCTTCCGCGATTTAATGGAGAACAACTTTCAATAACCTCGAACGAACCACAATTTGCGTTTCAAACTTGCAACGTACGTTAAATTGATCACTGTAATCTTTTAACCATGGCATCGTTTCAAATCTCGAATGTTTGGCAGTGACGGCTGCCAGAAATGTGCTCGGTAGTGTTTACAAACAAGATAAGGCGCTTTCCACTCCTGTGTTATACGTGACGATGTTATATAGATGATTTAAATATCCTGAAATATGTAGAAACTGCAAGCCGGCAGGCCTTTACACAGCTCAAATGAGAACAGGCTTCTACTGGAAGGTATCTCTATCTGATCCAATCAAGATTTGAAACTTCAGCGAGGCCACCGTGGAAAGATTGCAATAATCAATTCAACGTTGCAAGTTTGAAAGGAACAATGCTTCGTTCGTTCGAGATCATTGAAAGTTATTCGCAGAACTTGCCAAGCATTTTCACTATAACTTACAGTATGTGCACTGAGAGGATAACATAGAAAATGGTTTGAGACTAGTGCATGGTGTAATACCTTGTTGTAGCCGGTCTGATCGTCCGGATGAGCGAAGTCCAGAGAAGGACTGTTAAGTGTTGGTGCACGTGGTAACCGAAGATTAGTCAAGCTGAACGGAAGTCATCAAGTGATAAGATTGTTGTCAGTGGATCGTATAAGTACTCTGGTCATAGAGCTGATTGGTCAGCAGACGTAATGTTTTTGGTTGTCTGTCGGTTAAGCCACGTTGTTATTGGCTGTGAAGATTGTGAACGTTGTTTGGAGCATTTAGATCATTCTCAAGAAATGCAGCAAGACAATCTCAGTCGTAAATCTACACGCTGCACACACTTGACACTGCACAGCAGTTCACCCATCCTCCCCTATTCAATGTTGGAAAGGGTATCGCGTTTTTCCAGGAATCCCGAAACTTTTCGTGCGATCAACATTGACACTGCATGGGGAGAGGGGTGTCAATGTTGATCGCGATGGATGGTTCCGTGTCACGATCTTTTTGGCGGGGATTGTAGGTTTGTTGTCCGTAGAATTAGTCAGTTTTGGCTGCTTGTTCTGTTGGTGTTGCCTATCCGTCGTTTGTTACGTGCCGGTAGTTGTTGGCAACGGTTCAGTGGAGTTTGTTCTAGGTCAGTATTCGAACTTTCCAGTGATGCACTTGGCGGAGTCCCAATCAATTGTGTGGTTCGTTTTGAAATGACGTGCGCTGTCGGCTTAATTCAGTGTTGCTCAATTTGTGCAAGGCGAGTGTTTCAAGAGCTGCTTGAAACACGGACGGCGTTCTAGTGAGATTGTAGAGGAATACGCCTTTTGCAACTGAATTGTGCTTGTTTGAAAGCGACAATGGATGTAAGCTTATGTCATACGTAAAACTTACTACTTTTAAGAAAACCAAAAACGTTGAAAATGCGCCCGACTAAAGTTTTCAAGGATCTCTCTTTGGTATCCATTGTTGGCAGCGACCACCTCCGGTTACACAAAAGATGTTTATGCATGAATTTCTTGTCGGGCGATCAGTCCGAACATTTTTTTTCTCACAGGTCTAGTTTGCGATTTGGATAAAATCGTCTGTTTCGCTCCTGGTTTCGCAAATTGGGCATTTTTAGCTTTAAGTGCGATCTCAAATTACCGTAAGCAGAAGCCAATATACCCTAAAGAAATGTATCTGGAGAGTCAATGGGGGGTCTCGGAAATTACTGTCCATGGAGGGGGCAGCGAGGTGGTCGCTCACAACAAGGGATTTCAAAAGAAGATGTCGCTTGGCCACTTGAACTTTCTGACCTGTCTTTGATGACGATGCGAGTTTACCATCATGATGCTTTTCGCTATGGAAAGATAGCAAGACAAATTGTAGGCTGTACAGAAGTAGACACATGCACGATTCGCGAGCCTATTTTATTATTATTATTATTAGTAGTAGTAGTAGTAGTAGTAGTAGTATTGTTAAGATTATTATTGTTATTATTATTAATTAATCAGTAGGACATTTTCACGATCTCGTCATTTTTTATTTCACTACGATTACCAGAATCCTTTAGGTACTGCTTGTCTCATGCTCTGATCAGCCCTATTGTCGTTTAAACCCCACCGGGATTGCAAAATTTAAATCAGAAAGCAAAAACACCACGAATTGTTAGCAGTAGGACCTTGTAGTCGAATGATGCCGTTGATGAAAATTACCCATTGCCATCTTTGAATTCGTGCAGTAAGGCAGAGCTGGGCATTGTGCCTGTTTACCAGGCCTTCTTACTACTTGTGTAAAGCTGTTCCTAACAGAATATCGTGTGCTCTCATCAGACTATGCTTATTTTCCTAAATTGACCATTATTGATGTAGAATGAAGTATCCGATTCTCTTCTTGGCGTGAATACAGAATTTGAAAGGCTCGACGAGCTATCCGAGCTTTCCTCAAAATTCTCTTTGCGCTTCTTGTTCGTCCTGGACATAAGACTGGTTATAAAACTATCAACTTCTTGGTGACGTAAGTCATCGTCTGAATCAACTTGGTCCTTTCGGAAAGCGTTCTTGCCTGTAACACAAAAGAAAGTCCCTTTTCCCTGCTTTTGGCGATGGGTTGTCGACCGTGCTTGTCCATTTTGCTGAGCCTGCATGACTGACTGGTCATCAGAGGATGCAATAATGACTGGAATTTCAAGATAACCGTCCTTCGTGAATTTGCCTCGTAGCTTTGCTCTGATCTGCAACACAAGGAAAAAACGTACAAAAAACAAATGACTTTTTCCAAGAAGTGAAAATCACCGGTGAACATTAGGCATTTGGGTAATTCGCGTCTCACGCCAAAATGTTGGGAGATGAACACATATTTTACTCATTTGCTGTTTATTTTTTCGAATGGAATGATAAGGTAAAGTCACACAAGAGCCGAGAGGTCAACATAGCTGGTTACTGCAACATGAAGCAATAGGCTACTTTCGAATTGTGTAAGAATAGCGTAACCCACTGCTTACAAACATTTCTATTGATATTCAAATTTGCCAACCACTGAAACAAGAGAATCCTTTGTTTCCACGGCCAATCAACCTTTGGCTGGCACATTAATGACAATAGATGACATAACGATGAACATCGCTATAGAAGAACAAATTTGAGGTTAAGATGACTTATTTGCATTTTCCTTCTGTTTTAAAATGCAAATTAGTCCTTTCAACCTCTTCTCTGTTTTATTGCCATTAATAATTTGACAGTAGCCTATTCAGTAAAACGTAAGGGCATTGTTATCCCCCCACCCCCTTGATGAGAAGCTAGTCTATCACTGAGTCTCCATTAGGAGTTGAAAAGCACACTAAGGAAGATGTTTTCTCGCTTCAGAACCGAAACCACTACGATAGCAAAGCAAAACTTGGAAACACCGACGTTGGTAATCAAGGACAGAAGTCCATAACCCAGAAGTCTCGATCTGTCTCATTTTGGCCTTGGATCATCAGTTTACGGTATTATCTAAATTTAGAATAGAGGTCCCGCCAAATAATGGCCAATCTGATTGAGCCTGATACCAGCCGTTCTAACAATAGATAATATCGTAAACTGATGGGCCGCATTCCATTCCAGATCGAAACTTCTGGGTTTTGGACTTCTGTCAAGGATTATTAATTCAATGCGCTGCTGCCAGATAAAGAGGAGACGTATTTTCAACAAGTTAAGGCAAACAGCCACTTTTTGCACCGTTTACTACATACCAGTATAAAGTACAGAACCGCGATGCACTTGCATGATATAAGAGTAGGGTATGTTTCTAGGGGAATAGTCAGTGATATCTTGGGATATTCATGTTCCCAGCCACTAAATACTCCTTCCTTTCTTACGCAGCATATTGTGTGATCGGTCAAAGTCTTGCCACCTAGAAAGACGGTGAAGGGGATAGACGAGTAATGAGTTAGCGCTTTGTCAGTATTGTGATAACATCAACGACCTTGAAATCAAATTATCTGGTTGGTCTTCATTACCTTCAATATCCACAAAAAGAGTTCTCTGAACAAGAGACACGTCAGTGGATGTTACATCTCGCGATGTTTCATTAGTAACCAGCAGTGACAAATGTATGTCATCTCCTTGCTTGAAACCACTTCTGTCAGTTTCAGCTCTCATTTCTAATGTCCCGGATCTAAAACAGGGCCAGCCTGTCACACAAGAGTCTTGTTCAATTAGAGCATCCTGAAATGGCAAAACGAAATCCAACAAATGATAAACCTAATTTCTAAATGGCTTCCTTTTAAACATTTTTTCCTTTGATCCTTCCTAGCCAATTTTCCTAACCTAAGTTAAAATTCTTTTGAACTTTAAGAACGAATTTGAATGCAAGCAAAAGAATAATGGAGGTCATTTTGGAACAAGATGTACACTGCCTGTTTGCAAAAAAATAAAAATTGTGAGGCACAGTGATAGCTACTTGCATTCAGGAAACAATCTCTAGAGACACAGAAGTAGAATACACAAATGCTAATGGACGAACAACAAAAAAGTAACAAGGTATCTATTGTTTTCGTTCACCATCATGGCGGCGCGTAACGTGAAAACCACTTGTATCGTTTGTACATGCATGGCAGGATGCAAGCTTTCCTTAGCTGCCCGCCATGTTCTGGAAACGAAGGGGGCAAACAAATGAAGGCTTGGTTTGAAATTGCAAAACAACTGAAAGTAACATGACAAAGATGACATTTACATTATTTTTGAGATTGTCCATGGCATATTTAGATCCATATTGGTCACAAACTGTGAGCGGAATGCTGGACGATACCAGGACTGTACGACCCTGCGAGCAGAGGCCCTTCGATCTTCCTGGATAAGTCGGGAAGAGGAAGGGACCTCTGCCAGCCGCCTCGACTTTCCTTGACTTGCCGCTCATCCAACTATCTGGATGAGTCAGACCAGTTTTGAGTAGTCAAACCGGTTTTTCATTGTTTGCGCATGATCACTTGCGCGTGATTAGCATTTTTGAATTTACATAGTCACGGCAGTTATGACCATTGCTCTCGTGATTATTCTGAGTTCACGTGGGTATTTCCTCCGTCACGACAAAAACAGAAAGGTATGAAATTTTGTTTTATACATAAACATGCGGCATTCGAAAAGTATAAACTACCTTGAGTGGCTGAGGAAACATGTTGTTTCTTTTTTATTTCAATAGTTACGGCGTGCCTTTCAGAGAGATTTTCGCAAAGATGTCTCTCTTTTCCCGCCTGGGTTCCAGGCCCATTTTCAGGGCAGGGCAAGAGGGATTCCCGGAACAGGACTATGCGACGCCCAGACCGCATTTTCTTTAAATATTAGTTCTCAGAAACGCTAATACACAAAGTCGATTTTCATAGTTACCTTTCTCATAGTCATATGTGGTATGAGCAAGTAGCGCCACAACTACGAATTTACCTTCTGAGCACGCGCACTAAATTGGAGGCCGGAAAAATCGCTGGAATTTTCCAAAACGTGCGTACACTGAATGGAAATCTTATGGTGATTATTGCTTTGCTAGGAAATTCCGGTTGGGGTGGTTATTGCATAATGGTGAGGGATTGTCCAAATACACCAACAGGTCAACCGGACGAAATTGCGTTTACCATTAAATTAGTCCGTTTTCTAACCGCAAAACCGCGCTAAGGTCCTAGAAAAACATTTAGAAAAGGAAGATTCGTAACAGAGTAAGGAATTTTCTGACTAGCCGTTCCAAATTGGAAGAGAGGGGTACCTCCGGAGGTACCCCGAAGTTTCCGAAGGGAGTTTCCGGGAAATTGCTCAGCTGTACCATTTGAGTTTTTCCGGAGAATTCTGAAAATTTTCATCAAATGGTGAGCACCCTTGTAGTCATACTCATATTCGTGTTCCAGTTCCCCTTTGAACTTCTTCTTTGAAAATCAACGTAAGACAAGAGAGGATGAGGAAAGAGAAGACACCCCTCTGCTACCTGATAATTGTTTGCAATCTATTTATAAATTTCGCGCCACGCGTGGAGGCTATTTTTTTTACCTCAGCCCCATGACCTCGCGGTGCATATTTCACAAGACGGACCAATCGAAATCCTTCTTTGAATAACCAGTCGCATCAGGAGCTCATAACCCATGAGCTCCTGTTGCATTACCTCAGCTCGTACTAAAAATAGATTGGAAAAAAAATCGCTGGTAGAGAGCCATGTGTGTTGAATATGTTCTCTCCGTTGCAAAAGGTCTAAGGCGCATGAGACAAAATAAAAAAGGTAAAACCAATCAACTGCTCTTACCGAAACGTGCTCAAAATCATCCAGCGACACATAGTCGCCAATCAGGAACTGCGCAGGTTTGGTCTTGATTTTATTCTTACCCAGGCCTCTGTCGATGACTGCACGAGCCCAATATCGAATATTGCCATGACGTCCCTCAAAAGATGTGGGAAGGTATTTGTCTGGAATGATAAACTTGAACGAAAAACTGTAACTTCCGTGAGAGATGCAAGCAGAAGCGTTTACTCCACCCTGACTTTGCTTGTCTGTTAAATAGAAGAATGGAATACATCAAAGGACCGGAACTCATTTGGAAACCATGGCGCGTTCTTCGCATGCATGGAGTCAAGCTCACATCACTGGCCTGGGTGTTGTGCCAGAGGGTATTTTATACATCACATAAAGCTCTTTACCCTCGACAAGAGGTCAAAGAAAAGACCAGTGACGATGGCAATGGCACTGAAGAAGTCGCCGAACCTCCTTGTTTCTGTATTATCTCCACTCGATCTCTCCATTCTTTTCACATTTACAGAAACCCCACTCTCCCCGTATTCCGCACTTGATTCTTCGCCTCTCCCGTACCCCTTACACCACCCACTTATGAAAAACAAACACGAAGTGACTGACTACTCGCAAGCCCACTTGGATGGGTTGCCTCACTTAAAGGACTGGAATTTTTTTTAAAAAGCGATTACCAACGTACTCCAAGTAAAGCTTAAAGGACAAAAGAAAGAACCCTTTTTGGTCCTTATTTACGAAAGCGGTCACTCTTCAGGTCAAGCGGAACTTGCGCAGCTGTGCGTTTGGAATGAGTTCATAGGGTAAAGATAATTGTTGTGTGCCATCAAGGATTTTGGCTCATCATCGGTGTAAGATCCTGTGAAACTCAAGAACAACAAACTGTCGAAAGGAAATTAACAATCGCTAATAAAACAAAGAAGTCATACCGAAGTAAACCCGATATACCGATTTACTGATGATGTTGGACCACACTGGTATTATGAATCGACAGACGAGACCACAGCTATGCCATTTTCTTACAGTTTCTATTTCATATCCTGTTTTGGATACAGGAGAACTGATCATAAAATGAATTTCAAGTTTGTTAAACAAATTGTCGTGAAATCGAAACTCAGTATTGCATCGCAACAGTGTAATTTCGATGAGATAAGATGTTCAATGTTCAAAGTCCATTATCAGCAAATCCGAGCGATCACAGCTTATGGAGCAAATATGGATAAGCAATATCTGCAACACACTTGAATTGAAGTTCAAGCAGTGAACGCCCAAGATAACATGTTGGAACACAGTGCACGCGTCATTTTATCGCCAGTCGCTTCCACTTCTAACCATAGGGTTCTTTTAATTCATTCTTATCTACTGGAATGACGCATGCACATAACTTGACCAATATTCCCAAGTGTGACCATTGAATTCAAATAAACGTTTCATCAAGTATTCGAGGACAGCCCAATACTCCTCATTTTAAATAAAGACAAAATTAATCAGCTGGTTGCTAAGCGTTCTTACTTGCGACGAAAACAGCTTCATGGCAAGGACGGAAAAAATTCTTCGGTGTTCTGGTCCAGAATGATAAAACAAACCTCATGCGCTCCCGGAAAAGCGGGAAAAATTATAAGAAATGAAATACCGAGAATCGATGGAATGATCGGGAAAAGGAACGCAGCTATAGTTTCTGCACGTGTCAGCGATATAGCATGCTCGTTCTAGTAAAAAGTACTTTCCAAATTGCTAAACTACAAAAGAAAGAAAAGAAAAAGACTTTTGGGCAGCTAAACGTTCCTGTCATATAACAGGTAACTGAAAAATCTTCAATAATGAAAAATTTTCCCATTTCATTCGAAAATACATCGTTTTAATGCTGGTTCTGAGTGTAAACGAAACAGTTATTGAGTAAATTTAGTCAAGGCCATTGCCAAGTATGGTGGCAATGAATGAAGTCGAGAATTGTTCAACGTAATTGAAAATATACCTTGTAGTTACTCATGCACGTCTCTGCCGCTTTGAAAAGGACGAGTGATACAGCATGAACTTTTCACTAAAAAGAACAGAGCTGGCGTTATTTTTAAAATACATGACGATGGATGTATAGTGCGTGCAATTTCCGCGTGTCGTGTGTTGTAAGGATTACTAAGCAGTTCCCAAATTTTTCAAAGAAAACTAAAAAACGCAAAGGAGCTGAACTGAATAGTGTGTAAGGCCCTGGAAGACAAAGAGCCCCGTGTTTGTTTGGTAAAAAGAACGCCTTCATTCAGCTATGACTAATTTGTTTTTGCAAGCATCCAGTCCTGTCAATAGCGTTATCGTAGTTCGAAATGCAGGGGCTCGACAGTAGGTGTAAACATCTGAAAAGCGGGGAGCTAGAGATAACCGAGCTAGCGATATCCGGGTTATTGTTATAGAAAATGAATGACATACGACTTATAACTGAAAGGAAATTACTACTTTCTGTTTCAAAAAGTGGGAGCTCCCGAGATCGAGAAAACTGAGCTATTTCGGAATATCACGGGATCATTTTGCTTCGAATATCGTTTTTAAGTTAACGCTCATTAATAATGCGTCAAGTTAGATTAGTTATATGAGTGACCTCTGTGCTATAGAAAGCTGCAATTTTCGTACGTGCCAAGCATACAATACCGAGTGTCCGAAAATTTTTGTCATGAGCCAAGGGCGGACTCGCAATCTAGCCCGACTGCGCCGCAGCCAGTCATCGGAACTCGAAAACCGGCGATGTAGCAAGGCTGACAAGTGGATAGCAACCAAAAATGGCAGCCCTTTTTAACCCCACTTTATGCAAATATAATATAACCGGAGACACGAATTTGTAATGAGTATACGAGTTTAATTGTTTCGTAAAGCCCTGGCCGATCACGAACTAGTCTATGGAACACTTTTTTCCCTCTGGCTGTCTGTTGGTCGGCCGAGTTTCTGGCTACAATAGACAATTGACAAAAATTGCGGACTCACAACATAATTAACGAATTTCGCGATTACCAAAGAGCTTTTATAGATTTATAAGGTTTCGATGAATAATTTATCTTGAGTGGCAGCCAATACTCAGGCTGGCAAAATTAAGATTTCGATTTCTCTACAGTATCTCAAAATATTAAACTTCTCAGTTCTTATTTTATTTTAACATCATCTTAACATTATAAAGACGCTTTTCAGGAAGAATTTCAACCATTAATTTGCGCTCTTGCTACTCATGTGACCTAGGTGAAAAACCTCGTAATACTGCATGTCAAATTGTTCTTATTTTGTTTCAAGGCTCTTTATCGTCTATTTATGATTGTTAAGCTGAAAATTGTGATGAGCAGGACTTTCTTTATCAAATATTCATGCCATTTCTGGAAAAAAAGTGAAAGCAGAGTCTTAAACAACTTGTCTATTTCGAGGCCCTATTCTCGTCAATCCCTTCTCTGTGAATTGTGACATATGCGAAGCAGAACACTCGCTTAAAATGGTGAAGAAATAAATGTTTCCAAGCCAGCTGCCTTTGCAAAGCTTGCGATCGTCGCTGACAATGTTTGCCGTGTAAGCCTTTGGATTTGCAATGAAGTCCAAATTAAATGAAGCTTTTTAATTTTAACTTTTACCGTCGAACCGCAGTTTTCGTCAAGACTGTTCAGTTTGGATTTTGACATGACACAGACAAAGCGTTAGATTTGCAAATGTAACGATGGGTTTATTTTTAATTGCCTCACCTCCACCGACGACCACAGCCATCGTGTTGAAGTATCTCTCTTTGTTGTAGTGATATCTCGTGTAGCTGCCAGAATATTCCGGCCAGTTAACGTACGCTTCACCGCGGCATTCCAGTCGCATTTCCTTGATTCTTAAATCCTCGCTGAGTTTGAGATTTACTCGACCGCTGACGCTGTCTCCAGGATAGAAAACTCTCTTTATCTCATCGAGTTGAACTTCAAATGTTTCAATACAACTTGCCCGCATCCTGAAAATTATGCAATCGCGAGCGTCTCGTCCGAAAATCACTGAACGTGTGTTGCTAGCGATAACCACCTTGCTGATTTGTGACCAAAAATAGCACTAAAATATGCCCTTACCAGTGCGTATCGACTGTCTAGAATTTAAATTGCTTGAGTAACTTTAATTTGCTTTGTTATGAATTTTGCACTCAGCAATGGGGCGCGATTCCAATTATTGTTATTATTTTTTAAACAAGTCGACGCTCTTCTTTCAAACTGTGAACACACTGCTGGTGACAAAACCGGCTTCGGCCCTGAGTTGGCTTAAGTGCTTTTCCGTTCATGAATTTTACAGAAATCTACACTAAGACCCGCTATTTTGAACTCACACGGGAAATGACAAATTGTTTGAGAAAGCGGGGCTTCAAAATGACGGAGTTAAGTACCATAAATACGGGGTCAAGATAAACTGTCTGTAACCGAAGTTACGCGTATTCGTGCTCGAACTCCTTTATTAAAACATCCACACTCTTACGGTACTACATACAAACCAGAAAAATAGAAGAATTAGTAAATGAAACTTGAAAACGATAGTTAACAAATGGGAAAGAAACGGATAACACGAAGAAAGGTTTACCTTAACGGTGTGCTGACTCAACGAAATAAAACGTGCTTCTTGTAAAACTTCAGGATATTGGCATAAAAAACTTTGACCTAGGTCCTATTTATTCTAAAAAACTTGACAAAAAATGACGCAACAATACGAATGAGTAACAGGAATAACGGTGAGCTGCAAACAGTGAAACGGGGCAATAACAAATACTAACGACTAATGAAGTAGTGTTAAGCACCAAGAAAAGAAAAAACACTTAATTAAGGAAAAACTAAAGCAAAAGAAATCCAAAAAACCTAATTAATATGTTTCGCTGTAACACTGTCAGTGTTCGAGAGCTCGATATCATGGGGTCCTACTGCACCTGCAAAGTTATCGTCACATAATCCAGCAGCCACACATAACGAGCTCAGTGACATACATAATACATAATGCTCTGCATTAGTCTTATTGGTGCGCCAGTCCCGTAATCAAAACCGCGAGGTGTCACGGTCAGTGTTGTACAAAGTCCACGTAGTTTACGGGGGGTGACAACTCTAACAAACGCTGTTGGAAAATTTGGATCATCCTCCCGAATTTTGGAGATATATATAAAAACGTGAAATAAAATTTCCTTCGATGTCCCGGTTTTTTCTGCAATGTCTCGAAATTATCGCGTGTTTCCCGGAAAAATTTCCAAGTGTCCCGATTCCCGGAGAAATCTCCAGATTCCCGGAACAATTTTGGCTTTGTCCCGAAACAGCGTTTGTTAGAGTTGTCACACCCCGTTGGTTTAACGCCGATATGACTGGGCTATTTCTTTGTTGTGCTATTGGCCAGCGGGAGAGTTGCATAGATAACCTTTTCCTGTGTAAACATCCCCTGAATAGCAAGTCCCGTTGAGGTTAAAAGATATATAATATCGTTTCCCCGAGTCCAGGCGTTTCACTGACAGTTTACCTTGATATATATAACTGCAGACAGTATTGTTTCGGCCTTCTGGCCTGGGCCTCATCAGTGCAGTGCTGATGCTAGGATGGAGGCAAGGCTAGGTAGCCTCCCCGAATGATCCCACACAACTCATGCCAGAGTGCTCAAACTAGAAAACTAGTGAGCTGTGCGCTGTGCTAACTGCAATGACCCATCCTAGTAGAGTGCTCAATTTGGACATAAAGCAAAGCTTTGTAATGCCAAAGAGCTATATCTAACTATAGCTATATCTAGGATAATGAGACCATTTTCCTCTCTTCCGTGAATCCAAAATGTTATTGACTCTAACCGGATTACATCTTACAATAGCAGTTACATCTTGCAACAGCCAATCGTTTCCCCGAGTCCAGGCGTTTCAATCGGTCTTTTCCACTTCTGTCCTTTTTTTGGCTTTGCGGTTTTTCTACAGTTTTAGGCGGTTAGCATGATACTTTATTGCAAATACAGACAAGAGGACGAGGAATTGCAAACATTGCAGGTTTTGAAAGACAACTACATCTGGCCACTGCTACAGACTCCCGGCATGGGACACAAGAGATTTACTGACAGAGTTCAGCAGCAGGTGAAGATACTATATCTACTGAGTTAAATGGACCCTAAAAGAAAACACAAAGTATGCACGGCTGCTGTTTTAATCTTGCACTGTTTTGACTTCCCAGGTCTTGACAAGCAAAGTTTGAGTTATTGAGGGTAAATTTATATAGAAATAACCTTAAAGTGCACCTAAAGGCAAAAATGTTTCATTTTTCGTTGTTAAGATAATTCTATAGCAAACATATTTTACCAATTTCACCTCGAAATTTCGCTTTTTATGTGCTGCACTAGCTATGTAAAGTTAGCAAAACTAGCAGTCATATGGACCCACGACCGTGCCACCAGAGGCATGGGTCCATTCTCGATTTTATATCACAAGCTACTTTGCGTTCAAATTTTCAAAGATCAACTCTTGCATTGCATTACGTATCTTGTGTGGCACATAAAAGGCAAATTTTTGAAGTAGAAATGGCAAATTTGTCTGCATTGGGTGGATAGATTTATATTAAAAACGAAAAATATTTGAATTTAGGTTCACTTTAAGGGATACGAAAATTGGTTCAAGTTAGCTGGAGATTGGAATTATCGAGGGTTCGAGCTACCTGAGCCGTATAGCACGTATGACGGAAATTCAGTGGAAATACTGAAATAAAGATTTGTGAGGGGTAACATCCAGCTGGGTTTTTGAGATTCAACCTCTGTTATTCTCCCAATGGCAAGGTGACTTTTGGTATAAAGGGGCGGTTCCGAACGGATCGTAGATAATGAATGGGGTTGAATGTGCAAAGAAAATGTGATGCGTTCAGTCTCTTTCCCCCACTACATCGGCATCAGTATCCTCTACTTAAGTGAGAAGGGGAGAAAACAGCTCAACTGGTCCTGCGCGCTGGACTTTTCTTTTAGTCCTTTCTTTCTAAATTCCAATCAGTCCTGGCCCTTCAGTGGATCCATACTTTTTTGCTTGTCTTTTCTTAGGTCCAGCATTGTGGACAAAATTCTGACCTCGACTTTAGAGGGCGACCTACAGCCCATGTCAGAGTCAACATGCTGCTTCATCCACCCGTACACGGACTTAACACAATTACAAGTTAACAGACAGTCAAATAAGAATCAATATCTTGTCCTCAGCTGCTAAAAATGCTGACACCGTTTTTTTTTTCACCGGGACACATTGTTTTGGTTTCTTGAAGCCTTAAATGTCCAGAGGTACAAGGAAGCAACTAGATCATATCGACTTAAACCATGTGAAACTTCGTATTTTTCATACATGACGTAGAAATCACACTTGTTTTCTGAAGTTAAGAAGGAGTTGGCATGAAAAGGACTCGAACCCGGATCACCGGACTCCCAAGCGGGAATCATATCCAGCTAACCACCGATGTCAATCTACCAAATTCTCGATTTTTTTGACTAGAAATCCTAACCCTAATATAAAAGCTAACCGCAAGCAATCTAAGCTAATGTAGGCTAACCGGAGCGCTATTTAGGCTAACCTAAGTGCCATTTAGGCTAACCGGAGCACTATTTAGGTTCACCGAAGTGCTATTTAGGCAGCATCGCTCATCTGGTTTAGGCCGATTTTACTCGCTATACAAAGAACTGTGCGATGCTTGGTGTAATATGTCATAGGGCTGTCTATCTGGTTTAGGTCGATGTTATCTATTACTTTCCGAGGTACAACTGGTGTGCATCAGGCATCTAGTGTGCGCCTGCATAATTGGCGCCAATACATACACCGTGGGAGTTAAATAATTAGCACGAGTAATAGTTTGAGAGCGGATACTATCGAAACTTGCGAAAAGTACTTTCAAGATAAAAAAGTAAAAAGAAATGAACTAACTTTAAGATTTCCTGTGTATGCGTGAATTGTGATAATTACTTGGGCGGAAGGGCCGCAGATTGCCTTGACCATGTATGGCTGGCCTCTTCTTCGTAATCGAGGTCTAATGCGCATGTGTAACTCTAGGGACTAGCCTGGGCACGCTCGGTAAAAGCAGAGTGAGGTGGTTGTTTGTCAACTTGAGGAGACGGCGACACGCGACCAAAGTGCGAATTGTGGTTCTTTGCTGTAAGAGTTTTTGACATGGCAAATGAGAGCAAGTGAGCAACACATCATGAAAATATTTCCCATCTGCGTATATAATCATCCTCACTCATCGTCATCATCATCAAAATAAGAAAAAAAGAAAAGAAAAACACAAGAAAGTAGAATAGCGGGTATATCGGTAGATAATTATTAAATTCTCCATCTCTGATAATGTATTTCAAGTTTTTTCATCGGCTCACTGGACCACGATTATCAGCCGTTGTACCCAACCTCTTTCCCAGGGCTTTTCCCCAATTTCAATGGGAAAAGCCCTGGGAACGAGGTTGTCGTTGTACCGTGACCACGTTTGACCTTTTATGGAAAATGGTCCGGCGCATGACACTTTAAGGTCAAAATTTTCCTTCGGGAGGCCGAGTTTCGTCAACAGAAATTGAACAGAGGGTTGAGAGTTAAATAAAACAATGATTCCTTTCGTTCTTGTTAGATACCAGATTAGTTATAGCCAAATCGGAGCCACGCACCTCGTTGGCTATTTTCCCGGGAGCCTGGAAACGACGACGGCGACGGCAACGAGAACGCCACAAAACGATAGGTTGAGCGAAAATAATGGCTCTGCATGCTCTGCTTGTGCGTTTTACATTTTGGTACATTTGTTTGCCGTCACCTCTTAAACAACGACGTGGACATGAAATGAGCAAATTTTAGTTTCTGTGGAGGAATTCAGCACATGACGATGGATTTTCAGTTCTCTCTCTACGCTTCTAACAAGTCAGTTAAATACCGGTTTAATTCCTCGACAGTTACTGCACATTTTAATTGCCGAACGACAAAAAAGCTGTTTCGTGATTCCAATAACGCGAACTTGTATTTTTTTAAACGACGTCTTCGTAGTCGTTGTCGACGTCGTTTCGTAAACTCCCTACCACCTCGTATCCAGCGTGGGCTCATTGCCTGCGTAGCAGGCGTTTCGTAGGATCCGTATTCTGGCCGCGGGGAAATTGGGGCGAGAAAACAGGTGTTTCTCGCCCCAATTTTCCCGCGGCTAGAATACGGAAATCTTCGCTCGTAAGGAACCCTTGCTGCGCAGGCAATAGGCTCATGAAGTAATTGCTAATTATAGGTGGTTTGGAACCAGACTTTAGGGGCAAAAAGCACAATGATGAAATCGCAACTGCCGGTGGACGAACAAAGAAAGCTAATGAGAGATCCACTGTTTTCGTCCTCCAACATGGCATTGCTCCTTGCTATCTTGAAAGCATGTTGATCGTAGTTTTACAAATTGCTTTTCGGGCCCGTTAACTTTTCGTGACTTTCGAGAAACGAGTCTCTGGACTCAATACATATGAGATACTAGCCCATGATTCACGAAGAGTGCAGCTTTTCCCCCTGATATTTGTTACCAGCATCCAGTCTGGCCGTGGCGATTCAAATGTTAACGGATCGGGCCGCCTATTCCCTATCATGTGGCATTACGCTATAATTATCCCGTGAAATGTGTTTACGTACGATTTCTTTAATTAACCAGAGATAGAATAGTAGATCGAAATAATCAATCATTGCGAAGCTATAACAATGGAGTTGTTTCCTATAACTGATAAAAGTTATAAAAGCTAGTTGGATGAGAAAGCACAACTCGTTTCGTCTCATACCTTTACTGTAAATTCAGCTCCTTTTTTGCGTGTGTTTTAATTTTGGCAAGCCAGTTTGTTCATGGGCATTGTTTACAGTGTTTTACGTTCTCGCTAAAACGGTCCGTTTAAAATGCAGACTGCAGACCATTGTCTTGACAATGCAAATTACTCCTCCCATTGTTTGAAGAACGAGCCAGCAATAGTCCGCACTAAGTCTGCAGTCTGTGTTTTAAACTGACGGTCGGTAAAATATCAAATTTAGGAAATAGGATCCATAACTGAAATCAGTGTTAATATGGAAGCAGGAGGAAAAGGTCCGCCAACATTTCCAAATTCCAATTCCATCTGGAACGCACGGACACTTCTATATACGAGTTCTTGCCCAGTGAGCTCCCTGGTGCCCCATAGGTAAACATATTAAATTTTTCATTTACATTTTATGAGTAACTCCGGCCTCTTTCATCAAAGAGTGGCCGTATTCAATTAATCCTCTCCCAGCGACAAAAAGAAGACCAAAAATATTAGGACGCTACGGGTACAAACTGTAATGCTCATTATCAGCAAATACTGTCAGTTGGAATAACTGGGATAAGTAGAGGAACTGTTCTATTCTGGTCGTGGGACTGAAAGAAACCCTGACCTCTGAGAAATTTTTTAGCCTATGAAACATCGATTATTGGCCAATGCTTGTCCGTTTCGAAAAGTTGAAATTGAATGGTTGCTCTGTTGACTGAAGGAATCACGGTATGGGAAGAGTGAATTGGGAAGACTGATAGCGAAAGTAGATGTTCGAGTTCAACAAATCAACAGCTAGAAACACCAAGGATGAATTCCACAGAAATTTGAAAACGACCTCTGTGCTATCGACAGAGAGGAAATGCTAAGTGTGTTATATACCACGCAGGCTTGCAAATGAACCATTAAGGAATTTGCAATCGTTTGCATAACAAAGTAAACTGAGTCTTCTGCTATTTACCTTTTCTATCCTGAATGCCAATTTCTCCTACATTAAGAACAAAAGCTATTTATTATAATAGAGGAACGAGCTCGGAGGACTGGTGAAAAGAGGGAAACGAAAGTCCGTCATGAAACCATTTTGCAAAGGGTTGAGAATTTTATAAAACAAAGTATTTGATCTTTAAGAGCGTACGTGCTAAATCTGATTTCCTCTTGAGGTGGCAAGACATTGTTATGCAAGCAGGTGACAAGCAGTATCGTTCTTGCGGACAATAAACTCTCAGAAATTAATTATTCCAAATACTCAGGGATGAATGGCAATTGGAGCTTGGGCTTACCGGAGTTGGGGAGGGAGGGGAGGTGGGTGTGGCATTTTCAAAAGACACCACATTTGCAGCTGTAGTCCTGTTGTCGAAGATGAACGTTAACGGACCAGGTGAACTTAAATTGTTTTGGCTAAATCTTTTATGTAACTAGAATTAAATTGCCTCCGAAACCAGCAGCCGATTGTTTTGATCGCAAGTCTCACACGTTGCATTTTTAACGAGTTTCGGCAAAGAACGCACGCGCACAAACACCGAGAAACGGACGTATGTTCCTTCGTTTCTTGCAGATGACAGCCAGGAATAATTCAGAGCTACCCTTTGTTGCTTTTAGACACTTTTCACGTTTAATTTAAAGGTAATAGGCACACAAAGAGCTTTTAAGCACTCCGGCATGTGGTACCATATAGCTCCAACAGGTGAATTCCAATGTTGGCTTAGCTTATAGGGGATTTATTTTTCCACCTCAGCTTTATTTATACTTTTCAGATGAGGTAAACAAGCATGGTCTAAGATCGTCTCTCCATCATATTAGCTACATAATGGATTAAACGTTAACAGCTAGTTGTGCAGAGGGTACCGTTCAAGTAAGCAAATCTTGATTGTTTGTCTTCCACTTTAGTTGCCTTGTGTTTATGTGCCACCATAACAAAACAAATCCATTGCTCTTTTGATAGGATTCATTAGTGTGAAAAAGTTCCCACGTTTCTATCAAAAGGGTTCCCATGAAGTAACTTCTTTGTTGTCACGCTTCAACGTTGCTTAGGCAAAAGCTTTCCGGTAATGAACGTTTGGGCAGTTTTAAGGGCGTGGCCAGGCAGCTTTCGAGCTGAAATTATAGGCCGGGAAACGATACCGCAGAGTATAAAAGAAATGAATTGTTTATTTTAAAACACTCTATTTAGAGATCTTTCTGCGTTGCTTAGGCAAATTTCAATTTAAGCTTTTTAGTTTCTAGCCTGACACAGGAAGGAACCGGATGTAAACAAATGCCCTTCTTTGTTCAATTTGCCCCGGCTTTGTCTGTTGCTCAAATTGCTTTGACTGAAATCGTAACGAGGTTTTTGTCTCTTTGAAAATCGTTCCCTTCTTAAGATGGGAAGATGGGGATTTTCAGTTCATCTTCGGATAAGTTAACAGCCTTTTTTCCCCAGAACTCCCCGGAGCGGGAAGATTTTCAGATTTTCTCGACATGCAAAAAACATAAAATTCCTCCTTGACAAATGTCACCCAGTTGTTGAGTCAACCAAAAACCCAACGTCACGCGAAAGAAAAAGATACCTCAGAGCATGACGATAATTTTGTTACAGAACCTTACTGTGCCGAAACTATCAATACGCCATTGGTCATGCATGTTTTTCTAAGAATGGCAAGGACAGAAAATTAAAGTTACCCTCTTCTTACTTTTGCCGTGGCACATCATCGTACTTTTTTTTTTCCACCTTTTTTTTTTTGGTTGGCGTTTTTACACTGACGTATAATGGGACTGGGTGATTTGAGGTAAGAAATTTTGCTTCATCTTTTAGTTTGTCGTTTACTTCGCTTCGTCTTCTATAAAGACGGTTGAGAGAGGAATTATGCACCGAAGGGATTGAGACGTTTAGTGCGTTTTAAGAGACGCTTTAGACCGATTATACGTCAGGCCACAATTGTCGAGACCATGGATAACCATATCCGGTGAACAAGTCCCTAACCAGCAGATTCAACGAATGGAAAAAATTGTGTTATCGCATGAAAGAAAAAAAAATTTACACACGTTGTGAATAGCATACACCTTATTCCAAAATGGCAGCCATTTTAATATCCTTTTGTTTTTATTCAAATTGGCCCTCGATGCCTCTTTCTCAAGCTCAAAATTTAAAAGAATAATTTACCTTGAACGAAGCAACAAGGGCTAATTTGAATAAAAACAAAGGAACAAAAAGTATTAAAATGGCGGCTATTTTGGAATAAGGTGTATAGCATGGGCACATACAACTGAAACCTTGGCTAATGTTTTCGAGTATAGTTTAAAAGCCGAGTCGTGACTTATTTATTAGATAAAGTTAACCAAGTTTTGAAAAACTGAGACCTATTAGTAGTACATGCCAATGAGTAAATGCAGTACGTACTGAGTTAATTATGACAGTTTGGACTTAAACCTGGCAATCCCTTACCACGGTGCAGTTTTTAAACGAAAAAGAAATCCGTTCCCTTTCGTGTATTGTTTCATCAGAAGAACAGAGCTGTTTTCAACGAGATACTGCGAGAAACGTACCATGAATAAACAACATTTAGAGGTTGCGAGTAAAGTGTTTGTCTTCCTTTGCTGCCGCCATGCAAGGCATCAATTAAAACAAAAAGAAGTCAACGCCATTTGCATTTCTACATGCTGAAAACCGATAACACAGTTTAATAACTTTAAAACGCATATCTGGGGGCCTTTTTCTAAAGAGATATTAGGAAAGGACGTGAGCAGAAGGATTCACAACTTTGTTCCTGAGGGTTTGTTCAGTTCAGAACGATCTCTGACGAACGTGACACGAATGCGCTTACAGGTAAATGATTCTTTCACTGATGCCCTGCAGGCCAGTGGATAACAAAGAGTAATGGAGGGTTTATCCCTTGACCTTTTTTCTCTCTGCTGGTATTATCGTATCTGATAAGGAAATCTCGCCACAAGTGACACAAATTACATGCTGACAAAGAGGAGCAAGTGCATAGCTCTGCCAAAATAAAAATCTAGAGTATATTATGAATATAGTCAATCTCTGTTTATTTCACAAACACAAATACAACATCTTCACAACTCGTCTCACTTTGATACTTTTAAATCCTCCACAAATCTGAACTGTAATTTATACACATGCAGTGACCAGCTCGAAAGCTCAAAGGCTACCTTGATCACTGGGCGGTACTATTGACATATTTTCTCTTAAATCACTACCTATTGAGCGTACGAATAAATAATTATAAGAGCTGAATCCAAATCATTGGACCCTTGGATAAACGGTAAACGTAAAATTAAAAAAAAACAACAGCAACAACAGCTATTGCGCTCTAGGAAGTATTCCGGCGCAGTAAATGTTCACGTTTCAAGTGTGCAATGGATACCACGGTAAACGTGGAACTGACGTATAATCATATTCATGTTGTCCCTGACCGCGTTGTTCATGATCGTTACAGACTGGGGCGACCATATGTGATTAGTTCAACCCATCCTCTTCTCTGAATTAACGATAATCGTTAATTCGTAACTTGCTCTGAATTTACGATTATGGTTAATTTAGAACACTGAAAGTCTGAAAGGAATTCTGGGAAATGAACATATTTCTTTTAAAGAAAACCCCGGACACGGGACTCGAACCTGTGACTGCTCGCTTACGGATCCCTTCCTCTAACCACTGGATTACCAAGCCGCTAGCTGCACAAACCTCGGTTTTAAAGATCGTACAATTGATGCGTTTATCCTACACCTCTTCGTAAACCAATAGAATGACTCCCTAAGGAACAATTTTACAGTAATTTGAAATAGTCACCACACTTCAAAACAAAGCTAAACATTTTAAAATCAGGGCTTAGGCCTAATCACTGTTGAGAAGTTGTATCCCATGAATATCTAATCGTTAATTCACTCGACATCTCGTTCCTCAGTGATCTAGTGGTAAAAGCTCGTTCCTACAAGCTCTAGCTCTGGGTTCCAATCCAATAGGTCTTTCTGCATGTACAGCAAAGCATCGTATTTTGTTCCCTTGGGATTATTCTTTATCAGTTTAGAGTTGTTTTGTCTTCTGTATTTTGTTCCTTTTGTTTCACGTCACCGGTGTTGTTGTACATGCAGAAGCTACCAATCCAATCCAAGGATACGGATTTTTCTTTTTCATATTTGCTCCTTTCCGAAAAGTCCTGGGACAAGTGCTCTAAATTAACGATAATCAATAATTCAAACAGGAGATCGTGTTGGATTAGTTTGTTGTTGGTCCGCCATCTTGATTAAATTGAGTGAAGGCCAGTGGCTAATGTTGGCAAAATCGGTCCCGAGATTGCTTTTTCCGCTCGCAAGTGTTTTGCACAACTTGAAATTAAGTTTATGATCGTTACTTTGTGCTGGTTATTTACTTGGCAGATTCACGTGACTTGACTGTGAACCTCTGGCTGGAGAAGCTACCTTCCGTTGGTCAGTGATTATGGCTTGATTTCCCGCCGATAGTATTTGAGGTTTTCGTTTAACTTCCGTGTAAGTTTGACACGTCGGATGCAGTTGTGAATGTAACTGACATTGAAAAAACACCTCGAGTTCCGTTCAACAACAATTGACAATAGACTATTCCAAGGGGACAGACTATAAATGATATGCGCCAGAGTAAATATCTGAGAGCCGTGACCGTCCATCAGTGGGATGCCTTAAACGTCTGCAATTCCACGATTGGCTTTGGCGTCATTAAATCCTATACCAATTGTAGAACATTTTAGGAGGAGCCACCCACGCGTGAGCACAGTTACTAAGGAAAACAACGGCGTAAAAACAAACGTACTGAGTACGTGTCAACCATAAAAGGAGAGCACGTGCGCGCCATATTGAATTCAAATGGATATCTAACGTTAGCAAGCAAACACGTGAACTACGGCACACAGTTAAAGGGAAGCAGCACGTGCATCACACAAATCTGAAGAACCCAGATGATATATAAATGCATGTGATAAACAAATTAGCAAAGGACACTAAAATATGGGTCAACATTGGACCATTACTGCTGATTTCAGTTCCTTCATTGTACCATTAAATCTCTGAATTATTGTTCCATGTCTTTTAGAAGTGTAATAGATTTGAAGCCTTATACTTGAAGTCGTGATGAAAGTCGACGTTGTCTACGTAAAAAAAAAGTCCAATTTGGATGTGTAGCGTATCTCACCTGCTGAGATATAGAAACACCATAAACGGAATTGCAACGCATGCCAGCTTTGATTACTCCGGCACTTGATGAGGGTTATTGGTTCATTCTCTATCAAACTGAGAACTGGTCAATTTTCTAATGGCAAACTGAGACTGCGAGAACTGTAAATCCTCGGTGTAACATATTCAATAACAACAACAACAACAACAAATCCTTTATTTACTCTTGGAATTTGGAAGATTAGCATTTACAACACTAAACACAACTGAACATTCATAAAATAAGTTTTGTATTTTAGAGCTTGAGGATAAATGAACCGCGAGGTTATCGAGCTAGCCTTCAAAGTTTTAATTTAAGAACCCGTGAAACTCGTGTATATCGTTAATGAAAGAAAACAAAAGAACTACAACAATAAACCCACGAAATCAATAACAAAGAAAACAAAGGAAAGAACAAAGTCAGGTTGTTACACCGAGTTAAACCCGAAATTGGACTGAACAATTTCGAAACGTTTTCGCCAAGTCTTTGACTACATCTTGTCAGTATGGCTACCTTAAGGCATTTCCCTAAGAAGCAAGGTATTTGAAATGAAAATTAGTCGGCCACATATGCAAGCAGATTCAAACATACAAAGAAACGAGAAAACAGAAAAGTAGGATAATTCCGTAGCAGACAAAGTACTTCGTAGACCAAAAGGCTACAAAAGATCACAATCGATTGTTTTACTCTGAAACGGAGCTTTAAAGATCTGACCAAAACCAGTGAAAACCACGATGCCAGTTTACATTACAAGGCAGTGAACAATGCTCTCACTAGAACTTGACATTGCTGGTCATTTGAGCCACCATTGGACAAAGTTTTAATGGACCACTCTATCAACTGAGACCACGGCGATTAACTTGAGTTCATAGCACATTGTACCACATATATTATATATATGTAAGTACATTTAATATGTTGCGCTAGTTGTTCGCAAAGAGCTAAATGATAACACGCAGGAAGAAGACAAAAAAGGCGAAAAAAAACCCCTCTTTTTCTTTGTTATTGAGCGGGTAGTTCTAACATTTCAAACTTAACTTTTTTAATTATGAAAATGGAGCAGTTTCAAAAGAGACATCCATGGCTTACAAAGGATATACGTAGGCCAACTAAGCCAAGATGAGACAAGTTTCCACAGCATTCTAAGTAAACTAATATCCCCCATTTGCTATACACTCGGTTCTTTCCTCATCTCGGACCCGACGGAAACGAAATATATTCCGATTAACATGTTAAACGATTGTAAAAAATTTTCTAGCAAAAACATTTTTTGAGTCATTTTTCTTTTCTTTTTCGTACGTACAGGTTGTTTCACATTATATATTCATTAACTTGCCATTAAGTCCGGTAAACATTTTCAACTGTTCTAGACATCTCATAAAACATAACAAACGAAAACGCTGTGATTTCGAAAATAACACAGCACTGTCAAAATCGTCCGGCCAGTCATGATCTTAACTCAGCACACCATGATTGTATATATATAGTGAGGTTCTTTACACTTAACAATACAAAGAGTACCCAGTTGTTCATCATGCAGACTCCCCCAAGGATACAGAAAAAAAGAATAACTTTCAATACTTTCTTCATGTTACAAACTGTACAAGTCCACTGGTCGTTTGACCACTCAAAATCCAAAAGTATGGAATCTTTAGCCTGAATCTCATACATCATAGACAAGCCCACAAGAATCAGCCGAGATTTAAAGGAGCGGTGACGAGAGAATCATCACGAAAATTCGGCAAAATTCACTACATGTACTCTTTAAACAGTTCTTTTAAACGTTGGATTCGTTTCTAAATCACTCATTTTAAGACAAAAATGTGAATCAGGAAGCGAAGAATAAGTTGAAATATTTTAGCAACCAATTTTGACAAGTCACCAGAGGAATAGTTGAAAACGTCGGCCTGACCCATCTCTGTCTTGGCCATCTGCCGCTTAAAACACCTATAAACAGTTTCTTTGCATTACATGGGCCTTTTAATGAAATTTAGGACCTTATTTTGCCGCTGCCATCAAACCAAAGCCCATCAACCCAACGCGTACCCTTAAACTGATTTGCAATGTGCTACTGAAATAGCCCGATCCTGCCCCTTTAACTAATGGCAGCAGAGTTACTGGCTTCCAGTACCTATTTGCCTTTGATATTCAAGGACCTGGAGACACTTGAAGTCCACTAGCATAAAACTTGTTTTTTTTTTTTTTTTGCCTCCACAGCAATGGCAACCGCGTATGTCATTATTTGGTGCAATGACTGGCAAAAGGAAGGGTTCCACGTTCGATTATGAAATCCGCCAAAAGGCGATAAACTTCAAGCGGTTGATTTACGGAAATTAAAGCAAACAGTGTAGACTACAAGACAGAGCAAAAACAGAACGTTCCTGTCACTAGGAACAAACTTGCTTCACTGCTTCAGTCGGAGCCCATTCAGGCAAGACTCAACTGAGACGGCGTCAAAAATTTTCAGTGTCCATTCAGTCACCACAATTCTTCTAGCCACACAAACTTTTTTTATTGTCTCGACTGTAGCAATTCATTCTATTCAATACTGGTTATGAAAGCACTAAAAGAAAAAAGACTGATTGCTATTCCCACCAGATTTTGTACCACTGGAAACTGGTCAAGGCGAACGGTAGTCCCTGTTGCAGTTGGACTCCGCTTTAACCGGCTTTCGAAGCCTCCTCTTCCCCTGCCTTGAGACACTTATTACACTTCTGAATAACTTTCGTTATTCCCAAAAGGACCTTAAGAAGAACAAAGAGAAAACAAGTGGTGGGTCTGAGCACAACAGGCCAGCGTGGAGTAACTATAAGCGAAGATGCAACTGCGTTAGCAGCAACAGTTTTAATGGCTGGGACTGAAGTGCTAAGGCGTAATGCTGTACGAGTTTAAGATATTCCAGGCTTGGCAAGCTCCGGGCAAAGAAGCAAATACACAAGACACTCTGATCATCGCCGGGTGAGGACTGAAGCAGGCCACAGACGATCTCGTTACCTTAGCTGCAATCAGTAAGAAAATAGGTTAACAGCTGGATGCCAACGAGGCCATTGTGGATCTTGAAACTAACGGCAGTTAAAAACAACAACAACAACAACAAATGTCTCTTCTCAAGAAGTGCTGTAGTTCTGAGGAAAATTGACCAGGTAATTAACGTTTACGCTGACTGAGCTATCGAACAACGCACGCTGTGCTATGGGATCGTAGCCCCGGCATATGCATATTACCCACCGTAGAATCTTCAGTGGGGCAATTGACTTTACTTTTGTCTCAAAGTGCGAAACCAAGATGACAACAACTTCATAAAAATAAAAATAACAACAATTAAACTTCGCGCTATTCATCGACCAGCGAACGCTGTGCGATACGATAGTCACTGCAACTACGATAATCACATGATAGGTAGTCAGCGAAACGAGCTATGGTCTCAAACAACTTGAAGGAAAGATATCCTCGTCTTCATGTTTATTCTTACTTGCGTCTTTCCTTAAAATCCAGCCTCGGAAGACCACGAGCTTTGTGTCCTCGACGGCGGTGTACAATAGCAAGCACAAAGTATAGAGTTTTCTAGACGAAAAGTACATTTAGCGAACAATGAAAATGTTGTTGGTTTCTTTTTTACGCTGACAGGTTTTTCTGTCTCAGTTCCCCCATTATCTTACAGGTAAGCGCGTGGCTCGAGAACAAAAAAAATACTTTTCACTGTTGTTCATTGTTTTCAGAGTCGCGACTTGTGAAAGAAACCCTGATTCGAAATCAACCAAAAGAAAAAACTCGGTTGGTCATGACACGCTTTCGGTTAGTACCCGTAGCAAGCAGTTACGCCTACTAAAGCGACGGCTGTCAAACACGATTCAGCTTTTGCAACTTTGCTTGTGCCGTGCTGAATCACCAGCCACGTGTAAGAAACTTTACCAGAAATTCTGGCTCGATTGAAGGAGCACGTTCGAATTCAACAAGATGTATGACCCAAACCATCGACTTCGGTTTTCAAATAAGGTGGTGCAATACTTGATAACATAAGTATCTTCTTGGAATGAAGAACTTGTTCATCACGTCCATAGACAGCTATACATACACGGTACGTTGTCAGAACGCGAATCCGTGGACATGCTTTCCCCGCGGCGTGCCAGTGAAAACGGCACAAAGAGAAGTAGAGCAGATTATCCGTCGCTAAGGAAATCGACATGGCAGATTCTTTGTAAAGTTCGTAGTACTGAATAATCAACTTTGTCCACTGAACAAAATACGATTCCATAACAACCTCTGCAAAAATTGAATCCCTTAAAGCGTTATAGTCATTTCCCGATTGACTCCATAGCTTCGATTTGGACTTGAAGTAAAAGCCCGCCGCTGATTTATCCCTGTTAAGAAACTTAAATGACGTATAATAAAACTCCAAATTTCCTCAAAATATAATACTAGCCGTTGATTACACTATCAAAAGATGAATCCATAAAAGACAGATTTCCTTCGAGACATTTTGAACGTATCCGACTGTATTAAATATTCGGCCGACGGTTTATTTGCCGCCAACCAAGGTGCAAAATTCGCCCTTTTAAAAACTTAAGTAAACTGTAAAAAGACGACAGGGATTCCAAGAATCTGTTAATAACCTTTTGCCAAGTTATGACTTTCAAGCCAACAGATGACACATTAAGGTATTTAGTCTTTTCAAGTCGAAAGAGAGAACCACAATAAAAAATTATTGATCTTTTTTTTGTTATTATGAAATCACACATGTGGCGAATAAAATCAGCCGGCATTAAGACTGAAGTGCGTTAAGTAAACAACGTGGCTCGTGCTCCTTTTCGTTTAGCGATAATCCATCTGTTCGTCACTGTTTCCCGTTAAAGAGTCTATGTAAAATTGTTCGCTTGCTTTCTGTGCGCGTGTACCTCTTTTCTTCCAACAAGATCTAGTTCATTCAGCGTTAACAGTGACAATCAAATGGCTCAGCCATTTGATTGTAATGTTCTTCGCGAAATAATCACCGGGCAAAATTGCAAGCAAATTTCACGCCGGGTGTTAAAGTTTCGACTGGTGTTTGTGAGCCTTCTTGGAGTCTTGAGCCCTTTTTCAAGGTTAAACGCCCACTAAACGCGCGGAAAAAATTCGTGTTTCGTCTCAAGATATCTCAATTTGCTGCCCAAATTTTACGGCAGTGTGTGCAATAATCTGCGAGGTCAACTTAAAATTAGAAAAAAATGAATTTGCCGATATTGAAGTCACAGCTTCCTGAAAATCGTCAAAGTACTTAAATACATAGAGACGATAGGATGGCAATATCATTTACAAAAACACGTAACAAAATAGCACTACCTCTGGACAATGCTGCTGACCTGAGTGTGCATTTAGATTAAGCCTTTTCTTCGAATTTAGCAATTTATCATCACAGCCATAACCAAGAAAGAAGTAAATGCTAGACAGTGTTCCAGCGAGGAAATATCTTCTAAAATAAATTTGATCTTGAGTGCAATATCAATTGTACAAATGTCAAGGTGTTTACAGTTTTTTTCCATATCCCTTTCTCTCCTTCCCTTTTTTTCCCTTCATGTGCTTTTATTTAAATAACCTAGTATAACACATATGGTAATCATTATAACTTGGGCGCCTTGACGACAAAAGGAGACAAAAGTCTTATCGCTGAAACGATCATACTGAAGTTTGCATATTGGCCTTTGCAGCGAAACAATGCTGTTAACGATCCTTTTAGCCATTTCGTTCATCTTCATGCTAAAATTGAAAATATCCTTTTTAGAGTGTGGTGGTTGCCAAAAGCAACGCAAACTATAATCAGCTATGTAATCTTAGTATCCGATAATTAAAGTGTGCTCTTTTAAACAACAAACAAAAGGAAAGGAATAACACAGAACACACAATTTTGAAGAAACAAGCTCAGTACGCAAATACGACCATCAGCATGAAAATATGAGTTTACATTCATAAAATTGAAAGCACGAAATGCATATGCCGGTGATTCGACGAACTTACTCACCCACTTAGGAGAAGCGATATGTTCCTAAGCAGTTATCTGTGCTGAAGCCCACTTTCAGTTTGTACGCGACTGCCTAAATTTTGGATCTTCATGGATTAAAATAGCATGCATAACCCAAAGTAGACTGTACTGATTTAAACCTCCGTGGGCGTTTATTCAAATGTTTTTATACCCAGCATGATCGTTAAGGCAAACAATGTTTTTCAATTAGTTTCTATTTTTTTTTTCTAAATAAAATTACTCGAAGTTGCAAATTGCACCGTGCAAACCTTTGTCTGGTTTGCTCAGCTGGTGCGGTGTTTTGAGGCTGGAGCCGGCGAGGTTAGGCTCAGTGAACACTTAGTTGGACAAACACTCTCAGCCATGAAATAAACTCTTTGCCAATGATAGAAATAGTCACTATGGTTTCCATATGGGAATCTTCAACAGCCCGTGAAGCCATCATGAACCCGGAAAAGTTTTCTTTTCGGCACTTTTTGCTTTGGTACACAAAGGCCACCTGGCACAAATACAAACCCAAGGCTTTGGCGCGACACGACCCGGCGTTTTGACACTGCTGTGGCTTGTCACTGTCTGTGTTCGTTCATGCGCTTCGGTAAACAGAAACCCAAAAGAAACAATACGGTCAAAACAAAATGCAGCGTTATTCATCTTGCCTGCACAGAATTAGATGAAATTCATGGTTCGCGGAAGAGATTCTAGCAAATGACCTTGAAACAGAGCTTGCACGAAATTATCTCCTCTATTCATGAAGCATACAAACACTGAGATTTCTTGTCAGTACCTTTTCAGTTCCAGTCTTTTGTGTTTCGTATCACACACACAAACACAGTTAGGCAAAAGTAAACACGATATCAAAAGTCTTGCTTCACTTTTAGAGTTAAGATAGGTGAAATAAAGAGGTAAAAAGGTTCATACACGATGTAACCCTTAAATCCTGGTCAAAATGCTTATCTAGGTCGATCTAGATCTTGTAAACAAAATCGTCAAATCTTGTAAATAAAGTCGTTAAATGGTAATTATTGATACAAGTATACCACAAGCGAAGGTGACCCCAAAAATTCAATGTAAGTTTTGTTGTTAGACACGAAATACTGCTTCTAGTTGTAATAATAGATGTAACAAAGCTCGCGAATCTAGCTAATTACTTGTGTTAGTAGTGTGACGGTGGACCGTTTTGCGCTTTTCGACTTTTGCTTTGCAAGGTCCTCCTTTAATGTGTAAATAGTAAATATTGCAGAGGCTTTTGAGACTCGAAATCATGAACTTTATCGGTGGTCAGTGGGGTCTCACACAGAAAGAATTCAAGGAACCCTAATAAGAGTTAAACATACGGGCTTGACTTCCAATTACTTGTTCAAATGCCTTTTACCATTGAGCCAGAGAAAACTCACAGGAGCTGGACCATTAAACTAGGCTAGGATGAGAAACACTTGTTTCAAAATCTTATGGTAAACTACGAGCTGTGCTCGACAATCACAAGCAATTTGTCAGTCGTCCAGTGCCGTAAGCAACACTCATACAACTTAAGTTAAGTTTCACTGTCCAACTTGACCAGCTTTAAGCCAGTTCACAAATAAGATTCAAATTAGTGTAAAAGTGATTCCTTGTTTAATCACGTGTAATTAAGACCTGTTCCAAAAAAGAGACCCCTTTTGCTGTGTGACTTACGAAAACTGCGTAAAGAAACGGAGCTAAGTTTGCCCAAAACGTGCTCTTTTTCGAACAGTAAAAAACAGAAACAAAAAAAAAAACAAAGCAAAACAAAATAAAATGCAAGCGACTTTCCTCTTTCGCTTACATACACTCAAATAGTGTTTGGAACAACCTCTTGTCACCAGTGTCTCATTGCTTATTAATTATGCTTATTTAGTCTTTGTACACGGCCGTTAATGAAAGAACGTTTGCAGGTACCTCTCAAAGGGGAGGAATTCTTGATAATTGGCTTTCAACGAGGAACATGCCTGCCTGACTTTTTGTCAGCCCAGCAATGGACTCTTCAGCAAAATCTTGCATATTTGTAACCGCCCTAAAAAGAAGTCTTTGTATTGAAAGCATCGAGATAAATTTGCATCACTATTTGAATAAGATTCAAAAGCCTTCCATTTTAATAATTGGGAGCGGTGTATGAAAACAATTCCATACATGAACGTCCGCTGCATTGCCCTGGAGGAGAGACAAAACATTTCGATCGGGTAATCTTAGCATACGTCAGTAATCGCTCAAACTGACAATTTCATTTCTTTAATTAAGGTGAGATGTGGAAATAAATTTAAAACCTCAAAACACTCTTTTTCCCCATCGCGATTATGCCGTTCATTTTCCAGTCTCAAAGTTTAATTTTCCATGATTTATCCCTGTGACATATGTTTGTGAAGCTCAAGACAGCTTCTTGTGTCGTCGTTCATTGTTTATTTTCTTCTCATTCTTTAAACATGAACCTCTTTACCGGCAAGCTGTCAGATGATATTGAAGACCAAAATACAAAAGCTGGAAACAAAATTTACGCGGCAAAATATCAAAAACAGTTTTAAGTCTCTAGCACAAATGAAAGAAAAAGGTTTAACCCCTTGGCGGGGTACAGTTCTATATCTTATGATATTTTATTTTTGTTCTTTAAATTCACTGCATTGCACTTTTATTAGTATTATTTACGGCATGTTTCGCAATGCCATTTCCCGTTTTTCATTTCAAAAATTAATAGCTTCATGGTCAGTGTAACAGTTAAATAGCTGCTTTGAGCAAAGTTTGAAGCCCATTAAAAGGCCATTGTTTTGCCCGAGCCAGCTGTATTTCACATCCCCGCAGCTGATCTTAGTGTGTTCATCCCCCAGCGCAGAGTTGCATAAATAATTCACAGCCTCATTGAATTTATTGTTTAGCCTCTCCTATATCAAGTACCGATGAGACGAAGTGGCTTCAGAAGGTCTGTGCCTATGTGCTCTACACTGCTGGGCCAACAACAAAAAGAGACGCAACTCCAGTTGTAAGCATAGAGAAATCTTGGAACTGCGCAGTTAACCATTTATCAGTTTCCACATTTCTTCAGAGGCGTTTGATCAAAAGAAAGCTGAGAACGAAATCTACATCTGAGCGTACGCCACAGAAAGCACTGAAGATGGCAGAGTCGGATGAGCACATCAAACGCCCGATGAATGCATTCATGGTTTGGTCCCGCACAGAGCGTCGCAAACTTGCACTCAAATACCCAAACATGCTGAACTGTGAGATCAGCAAACTCCTTGGAGCCGAGTGGAGTCGCTTAAGCGACGAGGAAAAGAACCCCTTCGTGACGGAAGCCAAGCGCTTGCGATCCATTCACAGCCAAAAGTACCCCGACTACTCGTACAAGCCTCGCCGAAGAAAGAACAAAAGTAGCCGCACCAAGGAAACGTACGGCACCTTTGGGTACAGCTCTAATTTCGACGCAATTTCACCCGGTTACAGCTACCCGATGCATCGCTATCTCGGCCCGCACGTTCCTCCACCGTACAGTGAGGCATTTGTGATGCCCTTAGTTGGGACTTCCAACGTAGCTGCAACCAAACGTACGTATATTCCGAGCGGATATGCCGGTCTCCCCGGCCATGGACAAGACCCTCATCTGTCTCCAAGCGAGTACCACCATGGTCACGTTCCAGTGGCATTGGTTCCTCAAAATTCTGGCTATCAAGCGCACACATTAACAGAACGAGGACCCGATCAGGCATCGCTGTATTCAGCATTTCCAAGTTCGTATTACAAGTCCTACTACGGACATGGACAGTGCCCTTTGACTACTCAAAGCCAGCTCGGTGCTAACATGCCTCGATAAATACAAGCGCATGACAACGCTTGCAAAAACTAGTCAGGGAGGATAGGGTTAAATTTCCTGTCAAGAATCCACCTTTCGCACATTGAGAGAAAAACCAACGATTCGGGTTAATTTTTCCTTTGCTTTCCTAGCCTATGGAGGATATTTCTCGGGAAAAATATCTGGCAACTACTAGAGTTACTTCGACTTTATTAAATTTGTATAATGTACTTAGCTAGAAGACCTATTACCTCCAGGGAAAAAGAAATCTATTCATGAACACAGAAATCGTTGAACTCTGTTACAGAAATCGTTGTTAAAGTTCTTGATAAGTGCTCAACAAATCACGAACGATTATTTAATGTTCACATAAGAAATAGTTTTGTCATTTGTTAAAAGCTCATGGATTTATCCCCCAATGTAATCATCACTTCAAGAACGTTGTAAAAATGTTCACAGCGTATCAGGTAGTAATAAAGGTGACAAGGCAACTGAAATAATGCTACCCGTCCTTGTGAACACATGTGCCAGAGTTTCTGTCGCGCCAAAACAATACAACAACCCACACCAGCCGTCACGATTCGATAAATCGAGTGCTTAGGTCACAGAGAAATCCTGAATCGGGCCATTCTCGGCAGATAATTGGCTGTCTCTAAATGTTAGAAAGGGTTGAACGCTCCAAAAATTAAAGCAAGAGAAACAATATTGATTAGCACTGGTAGCTTTGAAAGTGCGGAGACCAATGGGAAGTTGAATTAGCGCTAAAATCCAAGCCACATTCTAACAGTAAGGAAGTTAGGAACTGTTTATCCAGTAACACAGACGCCAATGGTTGCTGAGAAGGTAAGTTAAATTACTTTGTAATAATTTACTACACTATTACAGCAAAGTAATTCGGTCACATTTTCCGCATTATCAGTGCTCATCAGCTTAATCCCCAGAATTACAGCTAGGTGAGCTGCCGGCGACAAATGGATGATGCACCAAGACAGACCACAGCAAATTACTAGGGGTAGGTATGGCATATAGAGCTGTAAAAGAGAGCAATATGGTACAAAACATAAGCTAAACACCACTCGGTTGCCAAGAACTCTGTTTCAACTGATATATCGAATTACAAATCGAAAGGTAATACCTGTAGCGGGAGTTGTTTGTTGTTATTTCTAGTGTGTTTCAAAGTGTTTTGTACAAATGTACGATTCGGTATGTGAAAAGAGTTTAGCTGTTGGTGGCGAGTCTGTTGGAACGCTGTGCAGAGTCGAATCCTTTCATTCTCCAATTAGGAAGAATCTTGTCTAAGTTGTCGGTCACAAACTTGAAACAAGTCCCGCACCCTTTCTACGGAAATCTTAAAAAGTTTTATCCAAAAGCTGCAAAAATTTAAATCGAATTTGAGAAACTTCTAGATTGTTGGACAAATTTCTGTAAATACCGGACTTTTCAGGCGATCAGTTTTTTAGAATTTAAGGCGCATCCTCTTCAACTTTTTACTCCAAACTCCTTGAGTAGAGATCGAGTATAAGTTCAGATCGCCATTTTGAGAAACGACCTACTGCACTCTGCCACAAAATTCACGTACCAAATGGCCCTTGCTTCAAGCACTGTTTCTACTTGCTACTTACTTATTCAGGACAAATTGTATACAACTTTAAATTAAGTGTAAAGAGGCAAATTTTTCACTCCCGCCAAAGAGCAATTTTTTGTTTATTAACAACAGTAAACTGAAGATTACTGATCACGAACAACAAAGTAAAGGACAGCAATACCAATACTACCGAATAAAAAAGCAGAATCTAGAGTGGGGAACTCAGAAACTTGAAACTGGTGTTAGCATATTGGCAAGAATTACATCGTTGATATCCTGATAACAATAAGTCGATTTTAAAATGAAACCGTTTTCAGACAAACAATTATAATAGTTGGTGTCAATGGTTGTTTTACATTCCCCATTCGGTATTATTATAGGTTTTTATATTCTTGTTCAAAAAAGAGTGAAAAACCGGGAAAAATAGTTCCCTTTAATGGCATGGTACAAAGAATAGCTTCAGGTGGGACATTCGTTACTTGACATCTTGAGAACACCTGTTTTGGCAACCGGTAAAAAAAAAAAAAAAAAAAAAAAGTTACAATTGTTTTCCCTGAAAATAGCCAGGTTAGCTCTCCAAAGTAGAATTCGCGACCGACTTCGAAAAAACGACCGACTTTGAAAAAAAATGAACTTCGAATGAAAGACCCTTGGGTCGCCCGTGCGTCTTTCGTGTTTCCACGGTGACATTTTCAGTTGTACGTTGTTCGGTCAAGTAAATTAAAATGCGATGGAAACTTAAATATACAAACGCCCTATGTACGAAGGGGCAAATATGATGAAAGATTCAACTGCCTCTCTTTCCTCTTTTTCGCACTTCCCTTGTTCGGTAAAAGGACCCTTTGTAGGTTTCTAAATAGCAGCTTCGGTCTGACCCACATATTTGAAACTATGACACTGGGGATCCTAAAGGATTAACCTACATAAGAATTACTCTAGCAAAGACGATTGATTGAATGTTTATATAGTTCTCTTTGAGCATTCATTGTCTTGACTTGTCTCCAAACTAGAAGCGTTTCCCGTCGCGTTAACTAAATCGGAAATTTGAGCGACGATCTACTCAGATTCACATGGAAAACAGGAAGACAGCTCTCTCCTTACAATAATCACCACTCGCGAACAAAAATAAATGCCAAGTGTTTTCCTGTCTCAACAAAGAAAGGAAAAAACAAAACACGAGGACAAAAAACAGAAATATATCCCCAATGATTTAACTCTATTTATTCCCGGCTACTACTGGAAATTCGAATGAATTAACATTAGCATTCTTTTCCGTTAAGAGAACAAAACTCTTTGAGGTTCTCTGACGATGGGGTAAGTGACAGTTAAAAAAAACAATGCTTTTGGAAAATTAAACTAAAGTAATCTCTCTTATAAATTCTTGGATACAAAGTTGTCGTTGGCACGATACAGGAACGGGTGGCTCTCTCGAATTTTGGAAAGTTTTCAAAATAAGTAATCGAAGTGCTTTGCGGTTTCAAACAGCAGCTTGTATCATCCAATAAACGGTGATTTGTAGCCAGGTAGCTCTTTCTTTTTGTTCAACAAATTAGAAAACAATCAGTGAAAATGAAATTTTGTTGGAGGACGTATTGACCTTACACATTTATATACACCTCACCTATCAGAGGTTGCAATAATTTGAAGCCTTGATGTTGTCACCCTTCCCTTGTCTTTTAGATCTCGATCATGCACAGTCATTCACGTTCTCCATCCCCACAACCTTTCTACAACATTTGCATGAAAGAAAAATTGCTGTGTTGGCTAGAACCCAGCTATAGAATTCTCCAATATTAAATAACAACAAATATACCATTATGCAAGGGCCTCGGTTGAAAATTCGGACAATCAGAAATAAAAATAAAGTGCATCCACTCTGTTAGGCTGAATGGAATGCTTTGCTCCACGAAGCCAAGTTGCATAGAAAGCATCGACAATGAACATTTTTACTCAGCGTGCCAGGATTCTTTTCCCCCGAAACGCGGAAACACGCCTCGAATTTAGCAAACTGACTAATGCTAGACAGTAGCCCCGAAACGCATGGGTTTGAAAATTAAATGCCCGGCAGAAATTACTACAGTAAGATATAGGAATTCCCGCAATGAGGCGAGGTGACTCGTTCGTTTAGAGGGCTAGCTGACCATACGTAGAGGGACTAACCGTGAGCTAACACAATAAAAAATTCAAGAGCAAGGCACGAAAAACTGAGACACAATATACCTTTGTATAAAAGTGTCGAGATCAAGACAAATAACAGATACCAACGTATTCTTATTTCCTTGCGGGCAACACGAAACACCTTTTTTATTTGTTTAGGATTTATAACTCTCTGCCACTGTGATAATTTCTTAATATGACTAAAACTTACAAACATGGCTGCTTCGTTTTGTAATGCTCGCATACAACTAATTAATAAGCATTCCCCAGACTAAGCAAACTGAAAGAGACAGCAAGGTAACATTCACCGAATGATAAACGCTCCACGCATTTTTTTGTTTTTTGTTTTGTTTCTCGCTAAAAGCTGCACCGCGTTGTCAATAAACTGAATGAGCCGAGGGTCGTAAAAAAAATAGAGCAAATTTAAAACTCTTCATATTTATATCAGTCGTTTTTGTAAAAAAGTGGACCACCCATACAAATCGCCAGCCTCGATGTGCTGACAGGAGACCGGTCGGCGGTACTGGAAGAAACAGTTTCATAGACCGTACTCATAAATGGCAGCCAAGAATTTATTCTTCTCTCTGTGATAATTAGCCTCACCAGGTTCTTTAGCATGTGCAAAATTAAAAAGAA
>BLFK01000104.1:1209819-1225616 GCA_014634185.1 Astreopora myriophthalma | reverse complement strand
GGGGGGGGGGCTAAAGAACAACGCGTGGACGAAATTTGAGGGGGGGCATGTTTGGGAATTTTTATTTAATTTCTCTAAAGTGACGGAGAATGCTTTTATAACGATAAAACTAGTAATTTTTTTCCGCATCTTCAGTGATGTTGCTATCGGGTCTCAAGATTCACTATCACTAAGCTGAAATATCATAGACTGTTATACTACTGATATCAACCTTTAATTACTGTTAATAAGCCAGAAATCCAACGATTTTTCTTGAGCTGCCTTGAACTCAACGGTGTATAATTAGCAATTATTGGACGAGACTGATTGTGATATGAAGAATTATGCAGATCGAGGAGGGTGTTATCCGCCGAAGCCGAAGGCTTGAGGCGTGTAACACCGCCTTATAAACTAAACCTAGTTATTAGTTTGGATCAAAATTGACCAATTACGAAACTACGCGTTTTCCTGAGAGGTCCGCATGACAAAGAAGGCATTTAAAAGACGTTTACTTCTGCTAGCACAAAGTTAAAAGCGAAAAAATATTTGATATTTGTAACGACTAATACTTAATTCTGTCTATTTATCTGCGCGTTTGTCTTTGCCAGTAACTCTGGTCACTTTCGAATTAACGATCTTTTTACTATTTTTGGCTCCGTTCTTTTTGTTAAATTATTTTTTTGTTTAATTTATTTTTATTTTTGCCCCTCCCTCTGCGCGGTCCCTGTATATATAAGATCCATTGGAGGCTACGTGAGGAAACCGTAGATTCTTCATGCGTGCACTGCCATTTAGAATTAATTGTCCACTTCTAGTTCATTAATTGTTACAATTAGGCCTGATCTGAAAACCTCTGGCATGGCTTCAAAGCGGCTAATTTTCTCTCGCACGAACATGAACAACATTCAAGGAAAGCCTGGAATAGTTTCGAATTCTCCAGTAATCAGAGCTTTCATCTTTTATTTCTGTTGGTCAAAAATCAGTATGGCTCTCAAGACTGACCTCTTCCTACGTCAACTTCACTTTTTCATTTTTTTTTCTTGTTGCAAATTAGCTTGGGGAGGCACAGGAGGCGAGCGATTATAACATGAGTAAATGTGATTAGTACAGTCATTGTCTTCATTTTTTGCTAGTGTCAATACTCTGGGGTTTTAAAAATTGGCTGTGTAAACAGGCAAAAATGAAAACAAAGCAGAAGAAAGGGGAAGTTGCGTAGTTCATTTCAACTGATTGTCATCTTGCTACAAACTTGCATTCATTGCAGTCCGTTTCTAGCCTAATATACTTCATAATAATACACTAACAGAATCGCAAAACAAATCCTCTCAGTGAGTTGTGACTTTGTCTCGACAGCTGCGGCTCAAAAGAGGAATCAATTCGGCAGATCTCAGAGAAACCTCATCATGGTAAGCATACTAACCGTATGTGTGCAATTGTCTTAACTGTATAAATTGCCAGGGACTGCATGGTTGAAATGTCACTTGTGAGCGCTCGCAATTGCACGGCTGCAGAGCACTGTGGACTAACGAACGTCTCACTGAAGAACGATTCGCTTGCCATCTTTGGGAAGACAGAGATGCCCCTGGCAGAGATCTTAAAGCTAATTCTTCAAATCTTGATCGCTTTCGTTGGAGTAAGTGGCAACGCTTTGGTGATCATTGTCATAAGAAAAGTGGAGAAGAAGAGAAGACCTGTCCATTTCTATGTGCAAAATTTAGCATTTGCAGACTTGGGCACTTTGCTATTAGCATTCCCGCTTGCTGTGGTCAAATACCTTCTTCTTGATTGGCCTCTTGGAGAGTTTACTTGCCTCTACTTGAGCCCTGTTGTAGAAATGTTCTACGGGTCCTCCGTGTGGCTCATTGCAGCTATCGCCATTGAACGATATCGGAAAATAAGCGCAGTGAAGACGCTCAGTCAAATGAGAGGAAAGGTTTCTCTGAAAAGAGCAAAGATAATTGCTGCTTGTGTTTGGGTGGGTTCCTTTTCAATATTCTCTCTTCCTCTGTACCTTATTGTTCGGTACTATGAGCTCGCGAACGAAGGTAGATGGTGCGGCCCAGTATGGCCCTCTATAGTCTTCGCCCGAGTCTATATCACATTATTGACTTTCCTCTCTTATGTGTTACCTCTCTTCATCATACATTTTACTTATATGAAGATATCCCGGGCCATAAAACAGAGTAATGCATTCAGAAAAAGCATGGCTAGGGAACATCACGGAATGCTTGAAGACAAGGAGAGTTCAACTGTCCTTAAATCCGTCAGCCTTGATCAAAACAAGAGGGCTAAAAAAATTCTTACGCCAGTCGTTTTGGTGTTTGCAATTACGATGCTTCCGTTAAGCCTTTTGCGGCTGACAATCGCGTTTTGGCCAGAAATCGTACACGAAGAATATTACGAAAATCTTTTCTATCTAATTTCTGTCTTTGTCATCACAAACTCCACGGCGAATCCTATAATTTACTCTGTTGTCAGCAAGGGCTTCCGTAAGAATATGAAGAATTTGATGGGTAATTGGAGTTTGATTAGATCTCGCAACTTCCCGCTAACTTCCCGAAAGCTAGATGATCATTCCTCAGGCCGAACATATATAATTCCTCGGGGGGCATAAAGCCATTGCACGTTGAAGTGATTGCAGAGGGTACTAGGTTCTTTAACTGATGAAATGCACGCTCTTAAATAAAGTTTGTTTCTCTAACACAGCTTGTGTGTACCCTGACACACCAAGGTGTATAGTTGTGACACACCTTTTCACTGTTTCATTTCACGGTTCAAGAAAACACACCAATTAATTCCTTTTATGTTCAGCTATGTCGCTTTCCCTGTAAGCTACTTTTAGCTCAAATAAATGATAAGCCTAGCTTTTTAACAAATATCACAATATTCAGTCAAGAAGCGTGTTGAAGGCTGGTTTTTCGCCATCGACTGAGCTGGAATCGAAGTGGTAATTGGAGGAGTACTGAGCGCTGCGGTCCAGCGAAAATCAAACAACGGAGACTAGTCGTAAGCGATTTTCACTAAAGCACTTCCCGACTCCACAGGCGTTACGATCTAAAGAAAACTGAAATCCCCTATGAAATTGAGGAGAGTCCTCGTCGGGAACTTTTGAAAACAACCCCAAAAGGTATCAGAATATCTCGTTTTGTGGGCATGACCAAAGCAGTTTTAACCCCTAATAGGTACCGATTCAAAAACAACAAATTGACTGGCACTGACACCTAAAATAATAATAAAGAAGATTCAGAAGTAAAATTCATTTGCCGGTAACAAATACGCCGCGGTTACGATTCCCGTCGTTTCTCAAAACGATAACCTCTAGGGCCCCTAAAAGGGACCGCGACAACTCTGTCAGCGGCCTTTTTAGGTTTTAGCACCCTAAGTGGTACCGATACAAAAGTTCTACCCAATAAAAGGTAGGACGATCCCTCCGTTATTTTTATATAGGGGAGTCCTCTTTCTCCCTCCCTTAGTCGGGACCGAGTTACGCAGCGTTATTGTGTTAGCGCTAAAACGTGATAGATACCATCACAAGCTATGGGGTTTTAATACAACTTACCCGCAGGGTTTGCGACCGAGAATATGTGAAATTTTAGATATTTGGACTGCGGACACAGGGTGCGGATCTGAAACGATTAAAGCTAGAATAATCATCGCAGTTAATGAAGCAACTTAAGTAGGTGAAGATGTGACAGAGAATCAATGAAATTTTATAAAATGTTGCTTTATTAACGGCAATGATCATTCCTGCTTTAATCGTTTGATATCCGCAGTTTTAACATATGAAATTTCATATACTATTCGCTGTCACATCTGTACCTATTACGGGATGTAAAACGAACTCGCAAATGACCAGCTGCCATTTGCCTTGATTGCTCAGTTGATATTTTTTCAGGCTTCTTTGCAATTGCTAAAGTTGTTTGAACTAACTGCCATGATTATTCCAGCTTTAATCATGCGGAACAAATGTTTGATGGTTCAGCCACCCTGGCCAACGCAGCTCGCGCACGTTGCTAGTTATGTTTAGCCCTTTAGCCGCGGAGCTTTAAGACTCCGGCGACGTTTTTGTTGTTTGGTTTTCGCTTAGTCGTAAGCCTCTGCTTCTGGCTATAGCGACAAGCCCGTCCCTCGCGAAAAAAACCCTCAATAACTGCACAAGTTAGCATTCTCCTGCACGGGGGAATTTCAGTTATATATTGAACTTGCAATATCCTTGTATCGGCATTCTACTCTGATCTTGATTTGGCAGACGTAAGAATGATGTAAGATGATGTATTTAACCTCGTACCCAGGGTTTTCTCGGCTTTTAACATGGCTGCTTTTCGGTGCCATTTTTATTTCTTACCGCAATTCGACTTAATTCATCTGTGATATATTACTGAACAGATGCAAGACAGCATGGAATCTATTTGTTACTTTTTCTAATACATTTCATTTTAGTTTTGAACTTATATATACTTCCTTTTATTACCTTCAATAATTCATTACATTTGTTTGTTTGGACGTGACCTCTGGTGAGCTTTTTAGAAGATGCCTGCTTAATTACATTATTTACAGTACAATTAGAAGCGGAAGGCGGATATGAATGTCACATATGTGGATCAGAGATTTGTTTTTGTTTTCATCTTCATTATGTGCTGCTCAAATATTTCTAGTCCCATAGAGCATTTATTTGCAATTATCTGCCACGGTAGATTGTTCCACATTATTGCTCCCAAATTTCTAATAGAAATTTTGCCATATTTTATTCTATTTTATTATTATATAATCGAGGTGGTGTCATCAAACTTGAATTCGACTTGGCATTTTATTACTATTTAGTTTCGTACCGCACATGTGCGGCACTCCTCAGATAAAACGCTCTAGTCCTGCTATTGAGCAGTCTTGCCAACAGGCGTGCATTTCACAGATCGTGTGTCGTGAGAACATGCCTTTTCAATTAGCAATAAAGAAGTTATACAAATTACTGGAAAATGGCCATGGTAACATGAATGCATGTAAAGTGCTGTCAGATACGTGTTTATCAACGACAATTTAGTGCACGACAATATCAGTATTAAGTAAGCACGGGCTGAAACACTTGTAAGAAAGCGAAAGTAATGAAGATATTAAAGCAGCCATATTACATCAATTACTAATCGACGATAACATTACAATAGTTACAACAATAAACCAGGTTAAATCATTGCTCTTGCTCTTCTGAATGACCTCAAGGGCGAAATGGCTTAATTTTTTTGCAAATATGTGGGCTTACAAAGAAATAGTATTTTGTTGCGTTCATTGAGATTATTAAATTCGGGATAGTTCTGTAATATCATTAAAGAAGATTTTTCGTATGCACTTATGTGAATTGCAGCAAAAAAGAATATGTTTTTTCAAGTTTTTCAGAATAAATAGGGCCTAGGTCAATGGCGTTTTTTACGCAACTATTTTGGAGTTTTTTAAGCAGCGCAGTTTTTATTTCGTCCTCAAGTCAGAACACCGTTACGGTAAACCTTTCTTCGTGTTATCCCTTCCTTTTTTTCCTCGTTTTGTTATCTATCGTTTTCTCAGGTCTCATTTACTAATTCATCTACTTTTCTGGTTTATATGAAGAACCATAAGAGTGTGGATTTTTAATAAAAGTGCTGGAACACGACTAGGCGCAACTTCGGTTACATTTTCTTTTTCTACTTCGTTTGAAGAACGGCCTTGGCAAAGTTCTCAGGTTTTCGGGACCTGGTGTCCTCCAGTTTTAATTCTTAACATGTGGTTACCTAATCTCAACTTGGCAGTGGCTTGTAATTTAAATCAATTTCAATTAGGAGAACTAAATTGGTCCTTTTTGACATCCCCTAACTATAACACGATCCATTTGGCGGATGCTCCGGCAGTATATCCGGTGTTTACTCACAAGGTCTCGATGAAAATGGGAGGAAACTATCATGCAACTTTGTGTAATTCCATCATTTCCTACTGTCGATCACTGTAAACTGACTTAGTTTCGGGAAAACTGCCAACATTTTTTACTCGCTCTCTCTTAACTGACATCGCAAAAGATATTTTATGTTGCGACAACAAGTTGTGTTGAACACAACTTGTTATCACACTACATACGTTTAGTTTTTACAGTCTACAGAAATTTCCCCAGGTTATAACTGAATATTTTGTTGACGAAGCATCATATTTAAGAATCAAGTTACTAAAGGAAGGGGTTATTGTTTGGGCGCGGGGATCATTTTCAGATGATTACTGTTACATGTGTATGCGGGAGTCAATTTCCCGCTGCGGGTTCGACCGTGAACTTTGAACAGATTTCTGAGCCTAGCCTACGCTGACACCAGCTGCTTTCCGCGCTGTTTTCGGACAACGATACATTGAGAATTCAGTAAACCGGCAGGGTAAGTAGGTAAGTATTATGACTTTTGCGTTATTCTTACTTGTTGACTCGTCGTAGAGTGCTGCGACTGAATTTCCCAAAAATACATAGTCGGAAAACATGACACCAAGATCTCTATTCCGTTTGTACAAAACGTGAAGGCTGCTTTTCGCTTCAAGGTACTTCAGACCTCATCCGAGTGTATAAAATTCACTTCCAATTCACTTGGTGTTTTTCATTCGGACAGGAAGCCCGGTGAACCCAATTTAATTCTGTTTCAGAAATGCTTCGAAAATATCGCAGCGGTAAAGTACCATCATGTAATGCTGAAAATTCAGTATGTTTTAGGCAAATTGGGTGATTATTAAAATCATCAGCTAAAGGCAAATTGGGTGATTATTAAAATCATCAGCTAAAGGCATGTTACCAACGTTCTTCGCCGTTCAGTATCACCCAGACAAAGATTTATCGTGCAAGCGAAACGTAAATCCGGTCAGAACTGAATTGACTTTTTCCTTTGAAAGTACACGGCCCGATTAATGAGGCTACAGTGTAGAACCATTGTTTGTGACTGAACGAAAGCTGGATTTGTAACTGTAGGATGCCTTTCAGAAAGTAGGGAAAACTTTTTAAAAGGAATTTGGGGTAGCAGAATGTTAAGACCGGAGCTAAATAGGATTTGAGGAAAATTAAACCAATAATTTGGTGATTGCAGGCCCATAAGTGAAATAACTCGGGTTTCACCTTAAACGATCTTGCTGGTCGTGGCAGGCTTTTTTGGTGTCGCGAGAGTTCAGTATTAACCTGTATAAGGCTGCCAACAATTGCTTTATGGTATGAAAAAACTAGAGAGTCTCATTTTGTGCACATAAAACCCGGGGCAAAAGACGGGATATATACGTCACAACGTTTTGCCAACGCCTTTCTCCGTGAAAACTGGTTTCGCGGTACGTCGGACAGTATTGTCTTAGCACTTTGCAATAGCATTCTTGACGACCTTTTCCGGTGTCCAGCGGCGAACACCACCTTGGTCAATGCCAACGACCGTAGCCGCGGGGAAATCGATGAAACGCATATGATGGATAATACAGGACGGAAACGATAAACAAACTATCAGGTTAATGAGGTGGTTGGGAAGGGGGAGGAGGGGTTGCGTAGGTGAGCGGATCGGTTGATTTAGCCTTAAAATGCTCAGTGTGCTGTATATACATGTAGTTTATGAGACTTTGATCCTTTAACATTCTTATTTCCCTTGTGTTATATTAGTCACGTTAACTTGATTGATTTTTAATTTCTTTTTTCGGCGAGTCGAGTTGTTTGTGACGAAGTTGTTGGACAATTAGGTATACACACCCCTGTAGTTTTCCAAGGAGCACGTTTTTGGTCAGTTTTCGGAGTCGCTACACAGGCATCTCTGAGAGGAGTTATCCAGAGTAAATTTCAGGAGTGTTTTAGGAGTATCATATCACGTACCCGGAGCAAATATCAGACGTAGGTCATTTCTTTTATAGTTTTCTTCGCTTTGCAACTCATAATTTTGTTTTAGAATTGTAATTTCATGTTCCATTGTGACACAAACAACCGATGATTTCATTTCTAGCTTAAGCCCTAAGTGGTGTATCAAGCAGCTCGGCATAATTTTAGAATTAAAGTAAAGATTTGAATCTTGCTGGTTGCCTTAACGCCCCATCTGATTGAACTGGCGAGCTTCGGTGTAGAACACTACGTGTCTGCTGCACCGGGAACGCGACACTCATGGATTGCGGATTTTTCCGATAAATTAGGCGAGTTCGTGGATTTGAAACAAATACCGTGGATTGCGGATCACCTGAAATTTGGTTCCCGGATTGCGGATCTGATCGTTAATTTTCGGTCAGCCTTCGTCAGTATGTTGTTGTTTGGCTACTAATTTCAAGGAAGTGACGACTTTGTCAAAAATTAAGAAGCGACTGAGAATGTTTGTTGCCGCGATGTATAGGTTACAAAGAAAGTAATCCCTTCAATCAAACTAAAATTCGAAAACAACAACGAGAGTTAACCAGGGCGCGAACACAAACCAGTTCGTGTATCATCAAATCCCTACTTTATCCATTACCAGCAAGCATAGCTCGTCATTCAGTTGACGGTTTTCGATCCAGTCACATCATAACAAACCAAAATGAGTAAAAAGTTCACTAATAAAGAAAAAAAAGCAAAGAAAAAGTTTTCGGACAAATGTTGATATGATATTATTTATTTGTTTGTTGTTTTTGTTAGCGGACTAGTGCATGTTGTGATAAATTCCTTGCAGGTTAAGAATGGAGTTGTTGCCTTTGAAGCTTTTGGTTCTTCTTTCTGCAATGGTCGTGGCATCAGTGGCCCATAAAGCGCCCAGCGTAGGAGTACAAGTACAGAAAGGTCAAATAAAGGGTAACAATAAGTTTCCTTTACAAATGGAATCTTACTTATTGCTCATTCGGCACTTAACTCAGACTTTGATTCATCTCGAGTGAGGATTGCCACTGCAACAATTCAGTTTAAAGAGGGTGGTAAAGCTGGGTATTTTCGTGACTTGTAATCGACTCTTTCATTTTTTTACCGTGAAATGTGCAATTTCTAATTTTGTCGTCGTGAATCGTGATTTCCATAGCATCCGTGAGGCATCATTTTGGAAGATTATTTTCCATGAAACGAAGAATACATGTTTAATTCGCTGTGAACTGTGGTTTTCATTATGTCTTTTTTCGTGAATTGTGAAACGAACGTTTTACTTTCCGTGAAACGTGATCAAGACCCCTCTTTACCACCTTCTTTAAGGGGCACCAAGGTTTGCATATCGCTCAGTGAAATTTGGCTTATGGGAAAGGGAGGGGTTTATTTCGTTGAAACCGAGAAAGGTCAAACAATAGTGCTGCTATGTTAAAAAAAAAGTATCTTTTTCGTTCAGATTTGTTTAGGACCTCGAGCAAAAGATTGTTTTGTTTGAGTGGCTTGTTTTATTCAACATGGTCGCCATTACTCACGTTTAAAACTGACCCGCGGCGTTCCGTCCCAAGGGGATCGAGGAAAAAATAACGTAGTTCACTCAGCATATCGTGTGAATAAGTAAAACGAGAGTTCGAGAGTCTGAAAGACCAAAAAGAGTAGTTGTACAGAAACGATATTTTTGGACGCAACTATCTGCAAGGGTGAACGATTATCTGGGCGTAAACCATATTCATAAATGGCGAAATATATATATATATATATTTTGTTTTTTGTTTTTGTTTTTTTGTCTCTTCATAAGTATCAGCCTACCAAACCTCGTAAGCATGTCCTAAATTGAAAAGACGTTTTGGTTTAAAATGAGGCTTGGAGGTGTAATTTATATGAACACAAGAGAACAATAAATTGGGCCCCATCTTCAATTTTAATACGGTGTATAAGAACCCAATTCAAACCAACAGAGACATTCCAGTATACGTTCTTCACGACATGTCACCCGCTGGGGGTAAAGAAAGGCTCTCTTAAAGGCAAAGCGCCAAGACTTTTCCGAACAAACTCTTCAAAGGAGGCATTTGAAGAAGACGACATTGAAACTTCCAAAATACACCTAATGGGGAGAGGTTATCCGCCGCGGGAAATTTTATTAACAACATACTCTGAAGTGAAATTTGAAGGTAGAAAAACGGGCTCTCATCCGACAAAACAAGACAAAGAAACGAATCTTGCCCTTCGTAACACAGTACCACCCAGCAATGCCAAACCTAAAAGAAATCCTTACGAAGAAGTGGTACTTACTAGAGACAAACAATGCCAAATTTTCAAGGAGCTGCCATAATATCACACAGAAAGGGGCGTTTACTCAAAGACATAATCGTGAAAGTAAAATTATAACAAATACGAGAACAGACCAGACCACGTACTCTGGATTCTTGTACTGACGCCTGTCAACCCCAATTAGCATTTTCTCGTCAATCCAGAACCAGCTTTCTCGGAATCGTTTATAGTTAGCAATGGCGGACCATTGAATACAAGAAGACTTCAAGATTTGGTTTGCGAGTGTTTGGTAAACATAGTTCAAAAATCGTAAGGAAAAAAGGAATTGTCGTTTTGGAAAGGGACAACCGAAAATCCACCTAAGCTGCGAGTCAAATTATCATCAACAAGCGACGATGAGTGCACACTAAAAAATTTCTCAATGCTGTTGCAGGTAAGCAGGATGGAACTGACTTCTGGTGCCACACGTGCCAGGAAAAAACGCAAGAATCCTGTGATAACGCATTGACCAACACGAGCTGTCCCAGAGCAGATTCATGTATTGCTTTTTCGGACAAACACATTTTCGCACGAAAATGTGTCAACACAAAGTTTCTTAAACTTCTTGCCCATCACAAAGGTTGTAAGAAAGTTGGTTCCCACGTGGCACAATGCACAGGAAAGAAAAAGTACCGTGTTTCATGGTGCGGCCAAGCAGGATGCAAAGCGGAACTTTCCGATTTCTGGTGTCCAGCTTGTAAAAATACCACTAAAGAATCCTGCGATGCTGCGTTGGCTAATATGACTTGTACAAAGAAAAAGCTCTGCATGGCCTTGTGGAATGACAACGTTTTCCTCCGCAAATGCGTTGATGAAACCCTGCTGCGACGATTGACCATAGGCTGCAGCACAGCATTCAATTCGACGAAGCGCACGTGCCGTTACAAGGGGAAATACCATGTGACCTGGTGTGGCCAATCAGGTTGCAAAGCTGAAGTGACCGAATCATCAAAGGCGTTTTGGTGCCCGACTTGCAAGGGTTCCTCACCAGACTTATGCGATGCTTCTTTGACGAACACGACTTGCCCCAAAGCAGATTCCTGTATGGCATTCCAAGATAAAAGGTACTTCGCTCGGAAATGCGTCAACAAACAGTTTCTCAATAAGATCACCGAACGTTGCACGAATGTAAGTGACACCAAACGGAATTGCAACGGGAAGCGAAAATATCAAGTGACATGGTGCGACCATTCTGGATGCAAAGCTGCAGTTCCCGGGATTTCTGCGGGAAGTGAGAAACATCGCGAAGACGTTCCCTTTGAATGTCCCACGTGCCCCAGATGCAGGTCACCGAAGGAATGTGATAACAAACTAGAATTGACAAAATGTCCCCGGGCTACTCGGTGCTTGGCCTTGCGAGTTAACGGCACTCGGGCGTCCGAGAGCATGTTTTGGCGAAAGTGTGTCAACGAAAAGGCTTTTAAATTGATGCAGAGTGCTTGTGCCAAAAGGAAGGGCTGTCAAATGTCCTCATGCGCCCAGTCTGGGTGCAAGGCGGCGCTGTAAATTATTATCCAAAGATCTTTCTTTTTCTCATAAGTTGAAAGTGTAATTAACCTGACGAAAACTACTACCGCGTAAGAAAGAAAGAAAGAAAGAAAGAAAGAAAGGTCAAGAAAACACCCAGATGGCTTTTTTTTTGTTTTGTTTTTTTGTTTTTCTTCCGCAGCTCCTTCTTCCTTCAGTTCAGTGAAAGTGTAGCTTGAGCAAAATTACTACAGTACAGGAAGGAAGAATGGTTAGGAAAGAGCGATATGGCTTGTGCCTAGCTTTCACTGCGTAAAATTCATTTAGCGATAAGGATTTTTTTATGATGCCATATCTTACAATAATATTAAAGCTGTTGAAAATGATCGTTGCCTTGTATGGGGCCTCAAATCTAATGAAATGTTTGATATATGATTTACATCGAAACTAATTGCCTTTGCTCATGACTTCAGTGATTTTTTTTACTTAAACCAATTGGCAAAACCAGCCGCAATAATGCATCTCTTTGAACGGGATATTTTACTATAAATAGGCATTTACGAAATGTAGCTCCAGTGTAGTTCTTCATTCAGTGGGATTCGTGTAGCCCACATATAGCAACGCTGATAAGAGGTAATAAATAAAACACTTTTCTCGGGGATTTTGTTCTTTAATTCATGAATGAGCCAACGATTTCACGATTTGGCTGCATCCACTACGCTATGTTTTGTTTTGCTTTGTTTTTTTCCAAGAAAAAAGGCCGCACTTTATCATCATCATTGTTAAAATGTCAGCTGAGGAATACCGGTTCTTTTAACCACAGGTGTTTTCAAGTACGTTATGTGTTAGTAGCTAGATCCCTACAGTTTTGTCTTTGTTTACCCTTTTCACTGATTTAATATCCAAACTTGAAGACTAGGAAAATCACTTAATTTCCAACACTCACCTCCATCTCGTTTCTTTTGCCAAAGATATGCACATTATAGAGCAATGCATTGTTTTCAAAACTGCAAAATTGCAATTTGGAATTTGGAACATAATTAGAGCTGATTTCAATTGATTACCGTAAAACTCAAACCAAGGCTAATTATTACGTTCCGAAGGAAATACACCCTGCCGCAGACAACAAATCGAAGTTTTATTGGCCAATCAGAAGGCAAGACAATTAAAGGCAGCCGGTGCTAAGCGCGGGAAAACGAGAATGAATAAGTCGCAATTGGTTGTAGTTTGGCATCTGATTGGTTGAGAATTCCCCGCAAGTTTATTTTGATCGAGTCATAGACCAAACTAACACCAAAAACCAAAGCATTTTTGTAATTACTTTCGACAATTGAAGAGTGCCCTTGTCATATAGTTACCATCGATATGGTTTATTTTGCTTAGTTTTTATTGATTATCTTGGATTGCATTATACTATTATATACATGAAAGACATCCACACAAAACAAGTGGATTATAAATATCAAATTATTATAATTTATTTTACAAGCCAGCAAGTCTACAACTGCCTACTTACAATGTGAACTAAACGATTTACACCGGGTCATAAAATGCATACCTGTAAAAATACGCTGCAGTTGACAGTCCTTGGCTGTACAAATTGTACAAACTATGATGAGGAAGAGAGATTCTTAAATAACCAACGGCCTGGTTTTTCGTCGATACATAATGGTCTACCTTGCGTTCAAAACTTAAAAAACTTACGATCAAGTCACAGGAGGTATTATTTATTTACTTTTTTTTTTGGCTTCGCATTGCTTAGGAAAGTGGAACCCGAAATTATCTTTGAAAATTATCACCCTGAAAGCGCTAAAACCCAGATTAAGCGATAGACCTTAAGCAAGGTGAATGAATTGACAACGCAAACTGTACATTCGACAAATGATGGTTAGCATCTGAAGGGACGGCGGACATGTTGGTATGCAAAACAGTGCAGTTAAAAGTGTTGAGAATTTCATTCTATTATTAATATCGTCCAAAACTTGCGCGACCATTGTCTATTGTTTTGTACGCCAATATAGTCCTCTCGTAACATGATTGCAAACGAGCTATTATCTCGACAGCTGTGCAGGTCGATTGCCACGTTATAGTTCCTTCGGCATTTGTGTTGAAGTGCTCTTTGACAGAAGCGTCGTAGCACTTAGCGCCTTTGAGCGCTTTGCGAGCAATGTCAATTCAGGTAGCGGACTGAAACCATGTTTCTTCAATGCTGAACAGTCACGTGGTCTCCCTTCGGTGGTCAGTAAGGTATGTGAAATTCCTTAATGCGCGCGCAACCAAAGTTTGCGCAACCAAATTTGTTAACTTGCGAGTAACAAACGACTCGGTGTCAACTGTCAGGTTTCGATGCTGGAATAACTTGAATCGAAACATCTGCTTTCCTTCCTGTCAGCCAATAGGTTCGGGTTTTCCCTCTTCCCTTAAAGGAAAATTGTTTTCTGTCAGTTAATGACTAAAAATTGCTTAACCCATAATGTAACGCATAAAGTAACGTGGCTTTGCGTTCCCGCCGGTTTTTTTTATTTTTTATTTTTAACAAACGATTTAGTTCGGATTTATGGAGGGACATGGGCGGGTACACTGGGTATCAGAGGCTGTGCACATCCTTCATTCCTCGATTGGTTTCCTTGAAACAATTTAACTTAAGTAAAGCTCTATTATACATTCCTACCTTCAGCTGAGACTGTTACATACCTTAAGCTCTATTAGTCCACGAAATTCAGTTTGGAATTCTGTTCCATTTAAGGACTCGTTACAGCTTTCACTGATTTGAATTCGCATGGGCTGCATGAAGAAACAAATGTATTAAGACTTGCCTCCTCACAAGAGGATGTAAGGTATTGAGACAGAGAGTGAAAGGATAGAATTGTCCGTCGGCGTTGGTTTAAAATTTGTTCAAGCCTTTCCCCTTCCTCTTCGCATCTATGACATGAGAGGTAACCTTTCCATTTTAATCCCACTGCTATTTCTCACGTAACAGGTAGTTTATAATTCTCTTATTTTTGGCCAGACGTCGACAATGCAGTAGTTCAAAATCCTACTTAATTCTATCAACTCAATTTTTGTAATAGTATTCGTTACGTCGTTCTTAAATCTATAAAGCTATATCCTGGTTTTTTTCAGATCAAAAAGACATGAAAAGTTCAGAAAGACAAGTCTTATGTCAATGTAAAACTTAAGTGCGACTTTTTTAAGCTACAGAAGGAAAGGCATCCCTTTCGGTTTATTTCGACACTTACCAACGATGTTGTTCTGAGTCTTGCCGCTATGTTTACGCTGTCGCCAAATAAGCAGTACTGTGGCATTTTCTCGCCAACGAGACCCGCTGCCACAGGACCCAGGTGTATTCCTGGAAATGAATAAGCAATTTTACATTAGTGTCTGCGGTTCGAACCTTACTACTGATTACAAAAATAAAAATGATAATAACAAACAGATATACTGATGAATAAACAAGCAAACAAATCAATAAATCAATCAACTCGTTGTTTACCACTCCCTTGAGCGACTGTTAAGGGCAAAAGAAACGAACAATGAATGCAACGCATTTAAGACTCGCAACTGGCTGGAGACAGACCAGGCATCGGTCGTTCGAAACGTGGATAGCGCTATCCACCGGATAAATCACTATCCAGCGGAACCAACTGAGTTATCCAGTGGATGGCGCTATCCACCCTTCGATCAACTGGGGCCGGTTGGCTTTTTGCAAACGCGGCAGGGAAGTTGAAACCGGCTCTAACTAGAACAACTTTAGCTAGTTTTTTATAGCAGCATTTCAAATCCGGTGCTCTGAAAGATTCTTCACATCATTCCCACACTACTGTTTTTGTGGCTATTACTCGGTGAGAGTAGCCACTATGCTGGCACTTTGTAAGAATATAAGTAGTCCTAATCTTCGGGTAGTGTTCGGAATCGCACCGTTGGGCTTCGATCGACACCGATGCTTGTTTTCTGCATACGTTATTCGTTAGTACCTTATATCTTGGATGTTTGCTATCCTGAGAGATTGTTCATGTTATTGTTCAAATAATCAAAGGAATGAAGTTCAATTTTCATTCTACCTTACAGTATTAACCACATGTAGTCCTCCAATACCCATTTTTTAAGTTTGTTTTCGTGACGATACTACCAGTAAAATGCCCTTTAAATATTTTTCCCATTCCCTGAGCTACGAAATCTGTAACTTCGTACCTGCCCCCCCCCCCCCCCCCCCCCC
>BLFK01000104.1:1151871-1209809 GCA_014634185.1 Astreopora myriophthalma | reverse complement strand
ATGTTGCATTCCATTGTCATTTATGCCGTACGTTCCCAAAAACTTGTCATGCGATGTTCAGATGAAAAGTTACAATACTTCATATCCATTGCTCAGGTTTACCTATGGTAATTGTCAATGGATCCCCTGTCGAAGGATCTCTTAGCTCGTTCATGGACTGCAGAATATCCAGGGCCATTGCAGCAACGGGCTCAACATGCTGGTCCTTTCTCACGGGTACACCATTGGCCACCATATACTGAGCGTCCCCAAGTGTCTCAAACTATGAACAAGGCAATTCTCCCCGTGAGCATTTTGAGGCGATTTTACAACAAACGTTTTGATTACCCTGCCAAGTTAGCCACGGAGAATAGCAAAGGCGAGGAAGTGAGCTATCTGGCTCAACGAAACAGTCATAAATGCTACAGCCAAAGTGTTGCGGTCGAAAATTAGAAGAAATAGCTTGACTCGGCGAGGCAATCCGTCTTATTTGTAAGCAGTTCACTAAAGAATCAGGTGCCACAGAACGACGAAACATCCTTTTAAAACTTAATTTTCATATTAAGGATATCGCAACTTAAAATTCATCATTAAAAGAGCACATACCCAGGCGCTGACTGTATTTTAGTGAGCCGATTATTCTTATTAATTAAAATTTCAAATGACAAAGACTTGAACTTTTAAAAGATCAGAAGGATGACAAACAGTTTTCTGGTCATATTCATTTACCTTGTAGACGTCATGTCTCTCGCTTAGGGTATCAAACGTCAAAAACATTTTGTTGACAAGGGTAACAACTTCCATGGGCGTTACTTTGGTACAAATTCTGTCAAATCCATCCAGGTAGCTAAACATGATGGTGACGCTATCAAAGTACTGACAAAGAAACAAAAGAATATGAGCACAATTCCGCCCCGCCGGGCCCCGCCGGCCCGTTATCCAACCCTTGCGGCACAGCCGGAGATGAACAGGACCCAGCGACAAGACAGTGTCTCTTGAGGTTTTGTGCCTTTAATGGAAAAGACTTACTGAGCAAATTTCCACTCTCACAACAAATTGACGTCATATTGTTACATATTATTATTACTACTAATTTTTGAGGTTTAGACATCCTTAAGGAAACGAAAATGCACACACATATTTTCGACAAAAATCCCCCCTTGGCCCCACTTCTGATGGATAGAAACAAAGCCGCGATTCAGAATGCGAGAAAAGCAACGCAGACGCTATCTCGCAAGTTCAAAACTTGTTCCGAGAGCGGGAGTAAACAACTCTTTCAGAATACCTCGCATGTTTCAATGGCTTTCTGCCCGTCCTTTAACCGATCGGCCACAGCTTTTGGCATCATTCGACATAACAGCTGCTCACTTCTTTCTCTTTCCTGTTCAAGTTTCTGCAAATTTTCTTCCAAACGCTTTCCGCGGTCCAATAGCTGTGAAAAATATCCAGAATAAAGTGGCCTTAATTTTTTTTTTAATAAAAGAGAACAGTACATATACAAACCACAAACTACAAACCGAACAGGAAAAACCATTACAATTCCAGTTTAAAATTCATACTTGGTCACGCGCATATTCCAGCTGCGGTAGAGACTGAATGCCAGATAGTACCATTTCTTGCGACGAATCATACAATCCTAAATCGCTCATGTACATTCCGGCGCGAGCCATGTCATCTAAGCTGGCGATCCTACGGGATAGATACACAATGGGTTTCTTAGTGAAAGGACTTTAGGATACAACAGATTTATAACGGTAGTAAGCAGATCTGTTTCCTTCGCAATCGTGTATGGACTAAACCAGCAGGGGACAAGTAAATAACTGTAAATAACACTGTATTTACTCTAGAGAACGACGCTCAGCCCATTAAAGTAATCCGTGGTTATAAATGGAAGAGAAGCTCGTTTCAGTTGACTATAAAACCAGGCATTTCTAGTCGTGTCTTGGCCCAATCCCCCGCTATTGTCTACCCCGGGGGGAGGGGTACTCCCATATATGGGCTATATAGGTACGTGCCGCGGAATAGGGTATGGTTTTTGAGGTTCTCGGTCCTTAAATAGGGTATCTTTTTTATCCTCAGTTTTGCTTTTGTGTCCCTGGTGTGGTCCCTAGATAGAGTAGCTTAATTGTATTATCCAATACTGGAGTGTGAAAACGCCGGCCTAAACGAACGAGTTTTTTTAAAACTTGATGTATCGGTTTAACTATTAACAAAATGATTTTGCAACAGAGGTTTAACATCCAATGTTACAGAGAAAAAATAATTTTTTCTTTTCATGCTATTACTAATTTTGTTTTTTCCTTGAATAGGGTGTCATTTTTGGGCTTTGGGCCTTAAAAAGGGTATCAGTTTTCGCTTTCTTAGTCCTTAAATAGGGTTAGGGTTCACGAACCTTCGCGGCACACCCTTATCCAAAATTCGCGGGAGTACCCCCCCCCCCCAACCGGGGTTGTCTACATCCGGCTTTTTGGCCCACGGGCTCCTCTGCGACGCACTCCTCAGATCTTTGACTAGCCGAGATGAAAGATCGACTTTTTATCGCACCCTACAAATTGCTTGTGATTTTTCACTGTTATTAGAAACCGCCTTCATCTGTCCCACAAAAAGCTGAACATTCTTTCGGCATTACCGAGGACACAACTCACCACAATTGTCAAACAATTTCCAATTAAGATAGCCTGATGCCCTCAGACTTCCTTTACATATGGCTGTTGGGTTGTCGCTCTCTTCGACGCCCCCGCTATGAAATCTAAACGATGTGCTTCAGTGCGTGTTTTATAGTATAAATGGTTAACTGAAAATCATCAAAGGGTCTGGTTATTGCATCATCATATCAAGACTAGAGAAGATCAAACCATATACTTACATCGGTGAGCAGATGAACAGCACCAAATCATTCTTCTTTAGATAATTCAAGTGACTCCTCAAATGCAACTGTTTCGTGATTTTGTCAGTGTAATAATCCTTGCCACGCAAACTCGGCAGCAGAGCGCCGTTTCGTGTCGTCTGCACCTCACTGTGTCTCCTAGCCACAGGCTTGCGAAGAACCGCTTTGTTCTTTTGACATTCAATTTCATCGATTATGGCTAGAATGTGAGATTTCGTTCTCGGCGTTTCCACGTGATTATTTTCTGCCACTCTCGAAAGAGACGACAGAAGCTGCGCACTGTCCAGTGATTTCATTGGCCTTAACGGAAGCTTTTTAAGGACATGATTTCTCAAGCAGGGTAGTTTTGCAACCAGCTCGCAGATCACCTTCCAAGATTTGATCTAGAGAGAGAGGCAGAGAGACAGAGGGAGAGAGGGAGAGGAGAGAGAGAGAGAGAGAGAGACAGAGAGAGACAGAGAGAGAGAGAGAGAGAGACAGAGGGAGAGAGAGAGAGAGAGAGAGAGAGAGAGAGAGAGAGAGAATGGTGTTCAAAAAAGTGTATTAGAGTGCACAGTGCTAGCGTGCAATTAAACCATTGTTACTCATTCAGCTCTGAAAAAGGAAATATGTGAAACTTGTTTTGTGCATTGCACGTCTATGAGACTAAATTGACGGGGGAGTTTCTCGCTGGTATCGAATAAGCGAACGGCTAAAAGAGATCCCGCCTTGATCAATATTGAAAGAGCTAGCACCAAGTCTGGGCATCAGCTTTTCGCTAACGCACGATCCCTTCTATAACAGCCCCAACAGATTATTATTTAATAAAGTTACAGTTGGCTTTGTTAGGTAGCACTTAGTGACAATTCAAGTGTGACAACTCAACATAATTTAATGAAGCTAATATAATCTGTTATAAAGTGGTTTGAAAATTATCGCAGTGTGTGTTCATCCGTTTCTTCGATAGAACCTGAGCTCCTTTTTTTTTTTTTTTTTGAGTTTTAATGTACAGAACTAAACATGGTTATCACAGGGGTTTCCCAAGCACGTATACAACATGAGGGGTAACACGTATTTTGGAATTGATTAGGGTTTTCGTTGTTCGCTTTTTGTTTCCATCTTCGCGTTTTATAGCCTGAGACAAGAAATCAAAATTGCATCATGTCAGATGACCAGTTTCATGCGCCCTACTGATATATCAACTTGATTGGTTAAACAATTCTCATCGAAGGTATAACAGGGGCGTAGCTCCCTTTAAGCCAGTAAACCCGGGCTTAAAAAACTTTTTCTCGGTATATTTGAACAAATCATAGGCCTACTTGACTTCCCCTACTTTTCCGGGCGGCCGCACTACACTTACGAGGTATGGAACGGGCTTACAAGCCAAAAATGGCTTGCTACGCCCGTGGCACTTACGTTCCACGCGCCAAAAGAATTGAAATTAAAAAAAAAAAAGTCCCAGTGACTCGACAGGTTTGAAAGAATTTATTTAATTCCAAATGGAACTTAATGACCGGAGACAAATGCATCTCAAGTAGCCACGCACCTGCCGTTTACCACATTGCTCCGACATGTATCTGTAATTCCTTTTAGACTAATAAAGCACATAAATTTGACATTTTATGAAAAAAAAAATCGCGAAAAGAAATGAATGCAAACATGTACGAGGGAAAATATGCAAATTGTGAACAAAATTGCAAATATTCGGAAACATCAACTAAAAAAATAAACTTCTCAGTCCCATGAAGTGTAGTCGAATGCGTGACGGCAATGTTTAATTCTTTTATTTAGAATTTGGTGTGCTCGTTAAATCGAAACCCGTTCAATTTGAATTTGACTTAAAGGATTTACTGCTGTACACTAATGTTATTCCCTCAGCGCAGTAATATTGCTTTTGCTGGCTTATTGAAGAGCGTTGTTTTTATACAACGGATTAAGGACCAAATAATTACTTACATTTTCCCATGAAAATTCGCGCCGTGGCCGTCTTAAAGAAAACACATCGTCCACACGGTTTCCAACAACAACGTTTCCAAGCGTGGAAGTAAGCGCGTCGCCCGCCATGACGATCTTCATGTTAGCCGACACGACAAAGCTGAATGGCATAACTTGGAAGAAAGTTTCGCAAGACAGAGAACGACTTTCTGGAACAGACAGTATGTCAGGGATAATAGGTTTAAAGGCTGAATTATTGAAGTTAACACGATAGATAACATGGCAACCAGTTCCCGAGCTGAAAATCTCGAGTATTTTCATCTCAAGTGCGATGCCATAGAACGCCCTTGCAACTTCCATGATTTGCCCAATGACGTAGCGAAAGAACCCATTGCGCTTGGATTTGTAATGTAGCAGCAATCCTGACGATGTCTCCTCGGTGCAATAAAATGTTGGCGACATGAGCTTAGGGTATCCAAAGCGCATATGCTCGTGTAAGTTGTCAATTCCGCTCAAGAAATCTCTGAAGTATCTACCGCTGACTTTTATAATCCGGTCATAACCGTAATTGCTGAAAAATTTCACGAAGCAAACCCCAAAGAATTGAATGAAGTCATCTGGGGTCATCTTGGTTTGTTTTCCAATAACCTCCGAAGCTGCACGAGCTATATCCAACATCAGGTTATCTGGATAACACTCATGGGTGACGAACACGTGCTTTTTTACTCCAGCTCGCAGACGAATCAAATTCCATGTCCTTTCGCCGTATTTCTCCTTTAAGAAGTGCTCCACACTTTCTAATAACATTCCGTACATGATGTATCACTCGAGCGTCATTATCGGGCTGCAGGGAGGCGTGGATAAAACGAAAATAATGTCAGCACTGGTTAGCATCAATCAAGTAAACAAACATTTTTTTTACGCTGTCTGATTCTTTGCGTAATAGCTCCGAAGGATTCTTAATTTCCGCCGGTTCAGTGACCGATAAAAGCTGGTCTTGAAAGACACGAAAAGCATCCCTGCATCTTAATCAACGACAAGCCATAATTTCTATCCTCACAATAAGAAACCAGTTTGCACAATTACCGCATTTACGGTTCAAAGGTTACATAAATTTTATCGCATGTGACGTACGCGCTAACGAAATTGTAATTTTTCAGTGGGCGAATACTTTGCAAAAACCTTTGGTAAATTTCATGGGGTCTTTGCACCTTTTTTTTTTTTTCTTCCATAGTCCAAACGGCTCGGGCTTGAAGAGATTCTTAATAGCCATACACAAATACGCAAAGCCTAGCCTAGCAAATAATCCAAGCCACGCTCTAGACCGGCATGAAGCGAAAAGGTTTCGCGCAAAATATTGAGATCACTTGAGGCTCGCCAACGCGCTCCAATTTGCGCTTCCTGCTTTGGCGCGGTTTTAGCGCGCCGGCTCTAAAAGCACTTACATTAAATTGCTGTAAATTGTCAACGGAAATATAGCTAACTAGTGTCAATGACAGGTTAAAGAAAAAAATGCTTTCTAATAGTATTACAAATGGTTTGCGGTCTCGTTCGCCACTGTTTTTTGTAGTTGAACCTCAGTCCATTTCATATTTGCATCTTTATCTTTGGATCGTAAAATAAACAATTGGTCGGCAAACAAATCACAATTAAAGGAGCTTGTCAAAACTGCTCCGACCACGAGCAAACAAATTTACATTAAGAGTAGTTGCCTATAGAATAATACCTGCCATAATGCCATTGCAGAAAAGTAAACGAAATAAAACAAAGCATGGTGGCTGCTTGTCTCATATCTATTACTCAGGCAAGGAGACATTGAAATTAGCTCCCTCCAACCCCAGAGGGACACAGACAACATTCTCAGGACTGCGTTAATTAAATGAAACTTTGCTCTGCTCTGACCTTTTCTCTGAGCGCATGTCTAAAAAAGAGGGGGGAAGGCGCGACACTGAACAGCTTGTGTCGAAACATACACGATTGCGGCACAAGTTGCAGGAAACATAGCACAGATTTTTGTACCGAGTATAAGAGCGCTCGGTCTTATGCTTACGTATATTAACTCGCTTGTGCAGTAACTTGTGATTGCCAGCCAATCACAGCTCATAAAAAAAAATACATCACGAGAACTAGACGGCACAATTCCTCCCAATCACTCTTACAGGATCTTTTTCGCGAATAGGACTAAAATGTTGGCAGCTTTTTTGGAATGCTCGAAGAATACAGTGGAACTGCGCTTTACGGCTCTCTCGTAGCCTAAAAAAGAGAAGAAAAAGGTATTCTCACCTCCCTCTTGGTTTCTGACCCGTTGGCGTTGGTTTAAAAGCAGCTACAGAGCAGGGAGTCGTGACTAATTTGCTTTGTCCGTTCGGTTCCGGTGCAACAGGTCTTTCATGCTCATTTAGCCATAACACACTATTATCATTATTTTTGATGTCCCGCTGCGTCATGATACAAAGTGGCTACGTAATCTGAAGTTAAAGATACAGCTTAACTTATCTCTCACCACGAAGGTCCTCTCTTGTTTCCACTCGAACAAGACACAACTAAGAGAGATATAATTCCCGGTCGCCAAAGGTCATGCGTACGTACTTGAAGATTTAAAAAAAAAAAAAACCACGGCCTCCCTTTTCTTGTTGCATAACTTGATTGCAAATTCTTCAGGCGGAAAAAGTGAAAGATAAGATACTTTTCGTATAACATAAATCAATTGCTCATCTTCAACTAAAACATGCTTGAAAAACTTACTCACCGGTAATTTCGAGAAACACTCGACTTAATGTTGCTTCTCGCTCAAGAGCGGTTGGATATCTAATGCGAAGAAACTGCGAAAGATGGTAGGGTAACGCCATTAATCGGCATAAGCAGAGTTAATTAACTCTGGCATAAGTAAGTAATAAATTACACAAATCTTAGGCCGCCTACTGATGAACAGTTAGTTATCTGCATTCAGATATTTTCACTAACTACAATCGATTGCGGTATGTCGTCTTCGAATTACTAACTTATTAAAAGGTATTTAAAGGTAAAGGAGCCACGTGCCTCGTGTTTGCCAAAACTGACAAGTAGAGTAACAGAGTAAATGCTGGATTTGAAGCTGTAAATGCCGGTAATCCTTTGATATGAAAACTGGTAACGCAGCTTTTACATGTTTTCTAACCGCGAAAACCCTCCAACCATTAGACCTCCAGAATGTTTAGGAGAATTTTTTTACAACAGTGATGTTGCCAGGAGCTTATCTATCTCCCGTCGCCATTCGTTGTCAAGAGAAGGTCCGAAATTTATGCTGTCGACAAGAAGCATAAAAAACGGTTTGAGGTGCGAATGGAAGCAGGCTCCAGAGTCCGCGTATAACTGCGGGAAACGGCTAAATCAGTCTTCAATCCACTTAAAATTCATTGTCTGATCAATATCAATCATTCCTTCATTACTACCGTGTATGAACAAATGACAGAGCTTTCACCTCGTACACTGCTTTCATTCTATTCAGGTCGATCATATTTTTAACCCCATTCGGCTGGTATTTATGCGGTATCTTTGCAACTTATTCGTCTGACCTGTTGGACATCTGTTAGTCTGAATTCTCAGTCGACTTCACTCGCAACAGACTTCCAATCTTTGCTTCAAATATAGGCTGCTGATTCTGCGAACCATAGAACATGTGCTTTTCTTCATCCTGGAAAATATCGATCTGTCAAATGGAATTTATGCTCGCAGATAAAACCATACCATCCTTGTACTGACTTATCCGCTTTCCCATCATTCAATAACTGCGTTAGACAAATTCCTGTAAACAGCAATTAAATCTTTAGGGTTCTTTGAACAGTGACACATTAAGACCTGATAAACTGGCCTGAAATAAGCATAACATAAAGAGAAGTCTGTTGTGACTTGAGATTCTAATTTAAAATTTAGTGAGATTTATTATCGTTTTAACATCATTTTATAACCTGATCTGGTTTTACTTTGATACCTAATCGTTGCTCAAGAGCCTTGTTCGTCTGTTTTCTGGTGAGGGACCTTGTTTTATAAACAGGTAAAATCAAATTTAAAAAAACCTATCGGCGGTGTCGCAATGTACTGCTGAAGGCCAAGGTCTTGGGAGTGATTGAGTGTACGTGAGAAAATTGACAGGCAATTACCTTTGAATCTAGATATTTTTAAAACCTTCAACCTGTCAGTTGTAAGCTTGATTTGGGTTTATTGGCAAAAGGCTTGACTGTTTAAGAGAAATTCCTTTTATGTTTTTGTCTTTTCGAGTGGTCGCCGGAGAAAGCCCTAGAACAACTTTATTGCCAGTGTTGGGTGACTGGAAAAAGGAGGAAACGATTATACAATGCGTTCGTTTAGGATCGATATTCTGCCGGCCATATATTCCGAAATTCTGTTCCTTCATATGGCAGCAGAATAGCTGGAATCAGAGTAAATCCAAGAATTCATTTCCTTTCGGACTGAAATAGCTCCCAAACGAATGCTTACTGTCGTTATCCCATGCCAATCATTCTTATTCCAATCAACATCCTAATCACCTTACATATTCTAATTCCGGATTCATCGCTGAAAGAATGCAGCAAGGCTACCTCACACAAATTGGTCAAGTCGGGCAAACTACAAGGTGATCTGAATTCGGGATTTTGTTTCAGTTTGGGATTCCAGTAGTTTTAAAATATTTTTCAGGATCAAATCTCCAAACGACTAATGCTTAGGGGTCGATCGATAAATATTTAAGGTTCATGCATTATCATCGTTGTTGACCCTTGCCTTTGTCAAATGCCCCAAGCTAAACATCTCGATGAATGCATGTCACGCGTATGCAACAACGAAAAGCAACTATGCGATTCCCCACAAAAGGTAAACTGCAAAAAAAGGCTCCAGATAACTTCCACAGCCCTTTCTACACGAATATGATTTGAAAGTATTACCTTGCCAGTGACTTTTCAATATCCTATTCTAAGCTTTTCATTAAGCAAATGTATTTCGGATTTTCTGTTTGTGCGATGCCATTCAAATGATATCTTAGTATTCATGGCAATTTAAGTGTAAAGTCGCGGTCATCTCAGTTTTCATCTCTCTCTCTCTCTCTCTCTCTCTCTCTCTCTCTCTCTCTCTCTCTCTCTCTTCCCGATTGTAACATTAGTCTATGTTAGCTCCTCTACAATGATCAGTGATCCCTCATTACTTAGCCGATAGCTAATCAGAGCTACGAAGCAATCCATCATGATCGCGATATGCCTGACGTGTCCCTTGTCATCAAGAATACAGCCCATTATTTATCATGCATAAGTGAATTCTATTCATAGTTACTTGAGTGTAAATGTTACGTGTTTGGTTTGCTCGGTTTCTCTGCTAAGTTTCGAGTGAAGACTAGAGAATTTTTTTTTCTCGCGCTTGCAAAAGTAGGTGTATAAAATCACTTTCAGTGAAGGGTTTGAAAGGATGAAATATTGACGATACCACGTGGTGATCTGTGTTTTTTAGCTTGTGGAAAACTGTCGACTCAACAGTTTCGGTTTCGCGATAGTTCGATGTATATTTTGCTCTCAGAGGCTCTGAGAGCAAAATATACATCGAACTACCGCGACTTAACACTGAGTTCTTAAGCAGTTTTAAGCCGGTTTTTTTTTTTTAATAAATAAGTTATTTTAAGTGAGTTGAATGTGTACAAAAGACATGGCGTCTCAGTGGTCCTGGTCGCTGGCAGGTGAATAAAAGACTCCAAACTCATCATCTACAGTTCCGTTAAAAAAATAAAGATAGAAAAAATTAGAAAATGCCCAGCTGTTGTGCATTTATTTGGCACATTAAATGATATCATCGCCCCACTAGGAGGAAAGACTCTCACCTGAGTCAAAACTTTTGCGGAGAATTCTACATGCACTAGCATGGAAATCGGCATGACAGTATGCGCGCCGGCCGACATCAATTATTTCGTAGAGTACATTCGCCATGTTTTTAAGCCTCTTCACATTGAAGAAACGGCTTCAAAAGTGCTGTTTTGGAGGGAACTGCAACACGATCACCCAAATCGAAGTAGACCATGAACTACATACATTGACACCATCAAGGCTGACACTGGATTGGAGAGTATTAAAAAGAGATGCCACAGTCTATTTGGAGAGATTTTGTCAGGATGGCTCGGGTTGATTCTCGACCTAAGTAAGTACTAAGTAAGTTTTAAGCCTGTTCAGCTCTGTTGCGAACCCGCAAACATTGTAATGCAAATTACAAAAAAATCTTAATTAAACATATATGCGGAATCTTTGTTGCTGGGGATGGATGTTGCTGTTCCCATGTATTTTAACTTAGTAATATCCGAGAACTGAAAAAAGACTGCTCCCTCGCGCCTCCCCTTTTTGAGAAACAAAGTTCTAACGTCATTCAGCGAGTTCCTGTAAGCTTCTGTTTAATGCTAGTTATAAGCATTCTGTTTTCACATAGACACCTACGATTTGTGACTCGCTTTAAACATCACTGAACATCGTTAACGTCTTACTGTCAGTCTGACTATCAACATCCGGCGTTATCGTCAGCCGCTCTCGGTCAGCCTCGGGCACTCCCGAGCTCATTATGGTAGATAGCATAAAATCGCTAGTTTCTAATTTCATTTCCTACCGGCAAGCAGATCAGTTTTGCGTTTTTCGTAGAAGTACCTCGTGTAATTTATTCCCGAGTGAATATCGCCTTCTGTTCACACACGCGAAAGTCTATGAAAAATTCCATCGAATTTCTGAAAAGTTTCAGTAGGGCTGCACTCTCCGCCGAAACAGCCGACACATCATGTGGCAGTTTCTTCGAAATACTCCCCCCCCCCCTTGATACGTTGATACGTATTGATAAACATACCTTTCCGGGACCGTGGACAGCATATAGTTTGGAATTTTCTATTTAAAGGGTGCAGTCCGATATCAGTATGCACAAAGTAGATAAAATCTGAGCCCTCGGTTGTCGGTAAATATCCAGTAACTGACCGACCAGGCTTTTAATAGTTAGATACAACGTTTTTGCTAATATATTAGTTTATGTCATTGGTGAGATGTATTTCCATGGTAAATGAATAAAAGGCTGCCATAGGTCCGGCTAACTATTGACAAATATCCAGGAAATTACAGCCACGTTGTGTGTTCTGTCAAAACCATGCATGATGTCGTTTGCAGGTGCATCAACATTCAGCGTACGTCGTGGCTGCGCCTCTGTGCTCCTTACATTCAGTCAGTCTTATGAAAAAAAAATAGCCTTTCTGCTTGGCGAGAATGTTACTGTGCGTATTTGATGAACTTTAGAATTATACTGTTTCTTGTTAATTTTCTGGTGCGTCACATGCATGCACTCACTCTAATCGTTTGTCACACAGATGTATCACAAAATGAAGCAATGACAAAGAGCCTTTTTCTTCCTTTCACTTTTATCATTTGGCAACTAAAGTAGACTTCATTGTATAGATTCTAATCGACCTTATAACAAAGGGTTTTAGTTGCGCTTTCATATTTATGAGTCGTAACTCTTCACCCAGATGCAAATTTTTCATGAAGATTGATTCACCCAGGCCAACTAAAAAGACTTATTTTGATGCCTGTTTTTGTTGTTGTTGTTGTTTTTAGTTTTTTTTCCTTCCGTTTTTTAATACAGACTCTGAGGTAAAATTAAACAGTGATTACAGACCTCACATGTTTGGCTCAGGTTCTTCAGAGGCCGGCTTCGCTGTCTTGCCAAAGGGTGATTTGGCTGAACGGACAAAGTTTGGCAGGCAACTTGCCTGGCTCAATTTGTCTCGGAATGATTTTCGCTTAGCATTTTAGCATTCTATAATCTTCTGCCATACTATCCACCGTTTAACGGGTTTACGCCCCCAGAAAACTGTGATAGGCGTTTAATGTTTGTACGTTTTCTCCCGCTCGACCAAACCGACGACCAATTATCGCAGGTCACGAAGGAAGAAAAAGCAATAGAAGCGTGTCTCGGGCTCTTTGTAGAATATTCTTACATAATAACACAATTTACCTTGGTTGATGTAACATTTACTTTCCAGCTTTTTAAATTTCAATTTCTTTTCTGTGGCCCAAGTGATTTACGTTTTTATAGAGTGATGAAAGTTCCCAGGTGAATCTTCCTAGGTGCGTCAAATTGGCCCTACAAAGGGCGAAGAACGTGCGTGCTTGTTAGAAAAACGATAGCTTGTAGTTTCCCGAAATTTGCGGCAAAAGCAGCTGAGGAGTGTACTTGACTGTCTCTTTGCATTTGTAATGTCAGACGCATGCTCGTTGCTTCACCTTGTACCACCTCACTGAGCTAATTATTTTTCCACAGGTCTGTAATGCGTACGTAGACACGAGACAGGTGTCGTCTCCAATTTACGTCCCTTGCGAGTTGCATGGCGAAATGAAATTGTCATTTGGCAATTTTCTAGTTCACTTCGGCCAATTTTTCACAGCGAGTGCAAGTGCAAAGTCCTTCTTGTAAAAATCAATTTTCCGTCAGATGTTAAGTAACAATAATACCATAAAAAACAACAACAGAAAATAAAACTGAAAAATCGCACTTAGGCTTGCTTTGAAAAGACTCAGAAATGGCCTACTGTATGGACCGAGGATGTGAAACACACTTTAACAATGCAATGATCGTCACAGTGCACCTATGCAGAAATTAAGCAGTCGCTAAAAACACCCGAAAAGAAGGGGAGGGTTGAAGCTGCCTCAAGGTTTCTTAGATCATTGCATGCGCTAATGATTATTTTTTGCTAACATTTTTATATTCTTGACGTGCTCTTTTAGCAAAATATTCGGTTTGAGGTACTACTCCAGGAAGACGACTCGATATTTGAAATTTTCACGTTAAAATTTCTTTCGTCCTCGTTTTTCAGTTACCTCCTGATTCTAAAAGAAAACTGACATCACAGTCTGTTATTCCACACTTAACTTCAAATGTCCGTACTGAAATGGCACGATGTGTATTAATTTGTGATTTGATCAGTACTGTCAAGCACGTCCATGGAATGGTGAAAATTTCATGTTATAATTATAATACAATATTGTCATTATCATTCGAATGTAGCCGGCAGATTTTAGCTAAAACATCATGATAGGCCGTCGCTTTAATAATGAACTGTCAAAAGTTCTTTGCAGGCACGATTGATTTCGCATTGAATCGTATTGTAATTAAATTACTCTTCCTTTTCAAACCCTACTACATAAAATTGCTTCTCACCTTTTTGCATCAGAAACGAATGGATGATGAAATTGTTCGATATATCTTTTTCAATTTCATGACAAGAAGTTGACGCTGAGTTGCACACTCTTGAACGAGAAGCAGATGGTACAACTACAACCGCCGTCAGACGGAATATTACTCGTAGTTCTATTTAAACTCTGCATCCCAAGATTCTCAATAATGAACAAATATGCACTACAATTTTGAAACGCTAAAGTTTGAATAACGCGAGGCTCTACATGGAAACTGATGTACGGTCCGAACGGAAATACGATGTACTGTGACTCGTTCATTTCTGTATAAAACCAGTCGATATATTCCCACTTAGTAAAATGTTAAATTTTTTTTCCAAAAAAGAAAGAAAAGCTTGGAGCTTATCAAACTTACCTTTGAGAAGGATAAAGTAAAAGCGTGCCTTGCTAATCGACCACAAAAATTATGTTTGTTTGCAATGCATTTCAACGCGCAATTACAAATAAAAGGACACCCTCGAAAATGACACGAAAGAGCGTTTCCTTCGCTTTGTCAATCACTTATTAATTACATGTTGTGTATTTAGATGAAAAATTAAGTTAATACCTCTTACAGAAGAGATTAGAGAGCTCATCCAACTTATTGTCCACAAAATTGAACTTTTTGGCATTTGTAATCTCTTTCTTTTTCTTTTTTTTTTTCTTTTTTTTTAAGTTGACGCGATATGGTACAGGGCTAGCATGTACGCATGAGTAAAAGTAGTTTGGCATAAATTTTAATAAACAAGTGACGCGGAAATTTGTTCCATCTTTCCGACCATTTTACAGAAATTCAAATGATATTTTTATAAACTAAAGCATCAACATTTGAATAAAACTAGGTATATCTATCAATAGAGTGCCAACGAGCAAAAATTTGTATTTTGCGGCGCAAGAAAATTATGACTGTTTTCTAACAGTTGACAGTTTCTAGGTGTTCCTTGTTAGAAAGGATTATATCAGGTTTGTAGAGGATGTTATTAGTAAGAAACTTTAGTTTTGAAATCTGGATCATTGACAACATGTTGAATACAAATTACATACTGATTCATTACCAAGGTTACCCTTACTAAACGAATGGCATGTGCGATACTGGTTGGCCAAGAATAACACCACATACAATAGAGTCAGCATCATAGTTGTCTGCGTTCAATTTGTGACTGAGGTGTGCACTCTTTGGCTTGTAGACTAAGCTGGACTTTGAACTCCCGCGCGATTAGCTTGATTATGCAATTTGTTTTCGACTTTTGTGACTGTTTTGATAGTGTTGCACGCTCGCAAGTTCAATATTTAAGTGATTCAATTTGTGCTTTGCTTGTTGTTGGCACACTGGCCGGTTCATTATTGGTGACTCAGTTTGTTTTTGTTTTGCGTCTTTATGGTCGAGTTACTCTCAACAGATTTGCGGCACGCTCGCCGAAGGAGGAACACGCTGGTTCACTTTTTGAGCCCTTTCGCTCGATTTAGAACACGCTGGCTCAATAACAAAGAAAGAGCACTCTACAAGAGTACTCTATTGAAGTGCACGCAGTTGAAATACCACAAAAAAGAACGCAAACAAGCGTATATAACGTTTGATTTTACTCACCTTTCGCTGGAACGACGTCACAAGCAAAATTTCCGCGAGGTGATTGGCTTATTTTTTCATATTGTTACATTACATTACTTTTTTCTCTTGATCACTCGACATTTTTTTTCGCCTGCAGCTCAATGCTTTCGCGCGCGGCTCTATAATGCTGCCGCCTCGCGATCCTCGCCTCTTGGCTCGGATCGCTCGTTGGCAATTATAAGCATGGACGGAACCAGGCAAGTTGACTTTTTGTTAATAATTATGTTTTATTCCCACCTGATCATGTTAAAAGGCGCTGACCTGAATATATTTAATCTCGTGAAGGATTGATCTGACATTTCAATAGCAGAGAAAAAAGTCTTGTTTTACCTCTTATTTCTTTTGAACTGAACAAAGACTTTCCAGACAGCTACACGAGCTTCGAAATAACTCGTTGATTGTGTGTCGTAATCACGAGGACAGAAACCGTTGTCGACCGCAAACATTGGCCAAAGAAAACAAGTGTTTGAGCCGCACTGAAGCCATTTGCTTGTTGTTAGATTTTGTCAAGAACAAAGTGCATGAATTTCTCAATAACAACAAGAGCAAATTTGAAAAAAAAATAACTTAAGTGTAATAGCGGTTCAAAACACAGTCAAGAAATTCAATTTCTACTGCCATCGTTTCATGATAATCTCTTTTCATATACTTTCCCTCGGAGGCAAACTCAGTACATGTTTTCTCGGTAATAATCTTCCAAAAGTGATCCTTTAATCCTTGTCTTTCCACGGACTAACACGTCGCAATCCTGATACGTTCCTAGCGATTTTGAAAATCCTAAGCCTGAACGTACTCATTTAAAAAGGGTTTTGTATTAGAAACTGATCATAAGCGTAATGTAATAGTGTAATTCCATTCCGCGGTAACCACAATACAGAGAATTGACATTATTTTTTCTTATGTATATTTTGAGATTTTCTGGAAAGATTGTTTGGTTCCCCGATCACCGTACTTTTGAAATTCACTTTCATATTGTCGCTTATATCAAATCATCGGATAATTTTTGTCAAACTGCGTATTTTAAGGTCTTTTTTCCGACGATTACACGGTGATTACAAATAAACAAGGATTTGCTGCGGAAAAAGTTAATAAGATGCAAAACCGATCTGCTTGAACTTAGGATGAGATTGCATCTTGTTGCTGAAAGACTGAATTTTCTCAGATAGACTTAAGCGCAAAATTTGACCTACTTTTTGAAGAGAGACATTTCGCGAGGTCATTTATGTGGCGTCTTGAGTTATTCAGAGGCTAGATTTCAACACGAGAGGATACGTTTAAAAGCACTGATCAAACATACTGAACCTTCAGAGCAAATAAATAGATAATAGACAGAGATTTAGCTTAATACATTTTTGAAGCGAATTTATGTATTAATTCATGGACCTATAAAGTGCAATTTAAAAATTGTCGAGGTTACATAAGACACTAATGATAACGAAATGGCGACAACTCAGATGATGGGGGCTTGCTTCAAATGCGAATAGGATAAATAGAGATGGTTCCTGGTCTAATGAAAATATCAGCAGTGTTATGTCGAAATCCAAGAATGCATCGCCCAAGTCCAAGCTAGTAGATCAGGGCGTTCACAAATCTCGTTCCCAGAGCCCGCGTTCCTTCCTCGTTGTTTCTGTTGTGGTGTTCAATCCCTGGCCGGTTAGCCCGCGAGCTAATCGCATGAACCAATTATTACAGTGGTTTTCAATTGTGTAGTAAAACCAAAACCAAGTGATGACAGACCCAATCACGTTCAGAAGGAAATACGCTCCACGGCCAACGACAAATCGAAGTTAATCAGGAGTTGGCTTCACCAGCCAATCAGAAGCAAATAAACGCAGCCGGCGCCAAGCGATGGAAAATGAGTGCGAGTAAATCTCAATTGGTCTATTTTTGCATCTGATTGCTTTGAAAAGTTCGCGCGAGTTTCGTGATCCGATCATAGACAAACCAAAAGCAAAGCAAAGCAAAGCAATCGCATATTTACTTTCGACAGTCAATCGAGAACTGCACTAAACAGTTGTGGTTGTAATTGTTATGAGTTCACCAATTACAGAATGGGCTGCCCCTAATTCAGAGCTTATCAAACCGACAACAATGTTGTTTTCAGGAAAACGGGATTCAGTTCTTCCAAACTCAGCGTGCATCGTGTGTTCCATAGAACAAGACGTTCAGAGGTGCTCATGCAAGACGAATCAAGTGTCAGTTTGCCCAAGTCAAAAACTCTATTCTAATCGTAGGTTAGCTTTGAACGCCTCGCTTGCAACATTCATTTCCGTGGCAAGGATGTATTTATTTAAGTACCTGTTCGTTAGACAAAGCAGCTTGTATAACAACATCTGACTGAAATGCAATAACTCCGGCCTTCAACCCAAGGACCCAGAAAATTGAACAAAGCGGAGATTTGCTTTATACAAGAAGCGCATTAGTCAACTAGTCCTATTGAGCTTAAGTAGCTTTTCCCAGTAAAGAAAGTGATTTACGTCGTTATTCCGGGCATCCTACTTACTCGCGCGAGATAAACGAAATAAGCAATTTGGTAAGTGACAAACAAAAAGCCGTCTGAAGTGCCACTGGAGGTTTTTTGGCCCATATTAGCTTCCGATAGTTTATAACGTATGGGCCATAACTTCCTGGTAAACTTCCCTTGACTCTCGTGACACTTTCGAGTGTCTATGTCAAATTTAAATAAATAGTGGAATTGCATTCAAAATGCTATATTAACCCGCTTCAAAAAATATCGCATACAGGTAAACCAAGCATCGTAAAAGTGATCATTGATTACGAGGTTACGGATTCTCGACTTTCCATAGCAACTTGTAATACGAAATTGTTAAATTGAGATTGTTTGTCCACGAAGCGGTGAAAAAGGTCAAATGAATTACTTTCCCGAGCTTTTTTTCATTTTTCTTAAATTTCTTTCCTAGGGTGCGCCAGTAGAAAAAAAATCAAAATAGAAAATAGGAGAATCGAAACTTTGCTTTCTTTCAGCTCACCTTACGCTGTAAATTTTCAAAGCCTTGTCCAGCCACGAGGGACGTTTGTGCGAAATTATCTTTCATTGCACGGGCAAATAACACCGAGACATCGATGAGTAGGCTCATTTCACCTGTCAGTACAATGTAAGTTCCTGTATGGAATCGATTCCGATTGGACACTGTTCTATCGTAAGAATAAATTGGCGGAAATCATTTAAGTCAGCCTCTTGGTTCACGCTAGCGCTTAAGCCGTGGCTACCTTCTTCTCCCAGAGTTTGTCCAAAGAATGATTCTATTGTCCGCATTCGTTAGCTCAAATATCAACATAAACATACGCATTTTTAAAAAATAGCTCGAAAATTGACCGTTAATTAGTATTCAGAATACCCAGGCAGCAAATTTGCATGTGCAAATACGATCAAATGCCTTCTCCAGCCACAAGGAACGTTCGTTTAAAATTGCCTTACACATCAAGGACAAATAACACCAAGACATCGATGACTAGGCTCATTTCACTTGCCAATACGATGTAAATTCCAGTCTGGAGTCTATTCTAATTGGACTCTGTTTTATCATTGACATAAATTGGCGGAGATCGTTAAAGTCAGACTCGTGGCTCATTTTTTTCTTCTTCTTCTTCTTCTTCTTCTTCTTCTTCTTCTTCTTCTTCTTCTTCATCTTCATCTCCCAGAATTTCTCCAAACAATTTAACTCACTGGGTCTATATTTGCTGACTACGTTAGGTGAAATATAGGCATACGCATTAAAAAAAAGAAAAAAAAAGCTTGAAACTGGAGCGTTGACGATTAATATTTAAGGTATCCAGGGGGCAAATTTACATGTGCACATATATTATCAAATATGCGCTTTAATCACATCACCCTTAATTTAAATGTTGGATTTTGATGAAAGGGTAAAACCAGATCAACCGAAGAGAAAAAACTCTCTCAGAGCAGGGAAAAGCACAAAACAATCTCAACCATCATATGACACCGAGTATTCGCGGTGGAAGGTGAGCATTGGTGGAGGGCGAGTGCTCTCACCGTTGCGTCAATCCTACTCGCTAAAACTTCAGTCTCTGTATTGGATTCAGTTAATTTATAATCATGTAACAGCACAGTGGTGACTCTGCGTTAGGTTTGCTCTATGATCGAAAAACTCGCCCGAACTTTTGAAGCCATCAGATGCAAAACTAAAACCAATAGGCCATTTTTCCGAGTTCTCTTTCAAAGCGAGTCTAAGTGCAGTCTTTGTTATGAAAATGAGTTGTTATTCAAGTGCCAAGTAAAACTGATTATCATCACAACACTTTCGCCGCACTTAGACTCGCTTTGAAAAAGAGGCTGACGTGAACTCGGAAATGGCCTGGGCCGAGTCTCTCGTCACTCTCGTTTCCCCGCGCTTGGCGCCAGCTGTGTTCACTTGCTTTACGTTCTGATTGGCCAGTAAAACCAATTCGTGATCTCCTTCGATCTATGATTGGCTGAAGGATGTATTTGCTTCAGGACGGTGATCGGCCCTGTATTTACTTTCGTTTTGGTTTTACGACCCCCAATTGAAAACCGTTCTATTCCATCAAAAATCACCACCATCGCCGAGCGTGCGCAGTCCTGCAAAACTGACAAGTCCCGCAGCGAGTTAAAAGGGCACTCAAATTTTCGTAATAAATTTTAACTTGACAATGACAGCTCAAATCTAAAAGCGTTCTCAATTTTTCGTTTGTTCGTTTTTGTTTTCGTTTGTTGTTGTTGTTGTTGATGTTATTTTTCGCCTCATGCGTCAGACAATGACGCAATGTCGCACAAACTTGCAAGCTTCGAACAATGCAATATGCGTATCAAATTGCCTTACGGATCTGAATGACGCTGAGCGGATCGAGAACCTTTTTTTTTTTTTTTCATAACGAAAGTGATACAATACAAACGGGTAACAAATGAATCTAGTTGAAGATAAAATAGTGACAAGCTAGTAAGTACAAACAATTAGATTACCCCCCCCCCCCCAAAAAAAAAGGGAGAAATAAAGAAAGAAAGAAACTAAGGGATTAGAAAATAGTTTGTGGCGGTGAAATCTCAGTAAGGCCTAACGCCTTATTACAAAAATTGAGACTTCGCCCCAGTGTAAAGGATAATGACTCATAATGAGCGCATAACACGTGCAGCAATTTGAATAATGAATAAAAAAGTTAACTGAGGGTAAGGTGCTACACTGTGTTCTGTCTCTCTCTTAAGAATGTTTTGATGAGTCGCTTAAATGTTCTAAAAGTTGGAACGGCTTTAACGTTGGTTGGTAAAAAAACTCCGGCCAAATTTTAAGACCTTGAAACAGGAGGGAAGTTTTTTAAATATTGGTTCTGCAAGTGTGAGGTCGGTAAAAATCCGCAGAATATCTCGTTGAATACTGATGAATCTGACTGCCGTTTTGAAAGATATGAATGAAGGAAGGCGGAAATTAACCATTATGACATAAGAACATGAAAGAACTACCTAAATATTAATGAACAATAAGTCCTGGCTAAACTCCAATACAACTTTTATGCCCCATCTTAACTTTGCCCTTATAAATCGCTTGCGATAATTGTGCTTAGCCTTATAGACCAGTTCACGCTCTCGAGTGCATCATGGGTAATCAGGGAAACAGGGAAATTCAAAGGTTTGTATGCAAGTTCAAAACAATGAAAAGTATACTAGTTATGCAATGCTTTCTCGTGGTATACCGTGAAATATCCCACGAGTGACTTGATTTTTCTTAGTATACACCCGAGCCTTTAGGCGAGTGTGTATACAACGAAAAATCAAGTCACGAGTGGGATATTCACGGTATACCACGAGAAAGCTTTGAATAACTAATTTATCCCATGCCACTCATTGAATTAGTACAAAACGTCACTCTTCAATGCTTTAACAGCAAATAAAATCAGTTAAAAAATATTCAACAGAATGGCAAAGTTTTTTGAAAGTAAATAATTTTGATTAAAAAATAAAAATATATAAATAGGTACTGCTCATTAAATGTATAAAGCCTTTGTAGGCCGCGAGGAACGCCGGGATTTTTTCGTGGATTACTACCCGTTGCATACCGCAGAATATGCAATGGGTTTCTAGCTTTCTGATTGGCTGTATTCTCTATGGCATGGGATAAATTCATGATATGCAATTTTGGATGCTTTTCTCTCACAAAACAGATGATATGCGCTTTAAGATTCGGCTAAATAAAGTTGGAGAGAATAGCTACTGTTGAACTGATTTTATTAAACAAACTTTCTGTCATACATTTCCTGTATTTAGCCGGGAAGGCATAAAATTACAGAAATGTATGGAGAAAAAAAAAAGCAATATTTAGGAATTCAAAAGAAAAAGTACCGAGTCCAAACCATCTCAGTTGTGAACTTGAATTTATATCTTTAGTGTATGAACGTGAAAGTCTAGAAAAGTAGAATCATCAACAATTTATTTTGCTTAGAATTCCACTACCAACCTTTGAATTTCCCGCCATTTTGTCCTGATTACCCATGATTCACTCAAGAGCCTGAACTGGTTCATTGCGATGTAGGCTGCAACGATGTATTCTTTCTTCGGGAAACATTCAAATTTAAGGTGGAAACTCGCATTGAGTCAAATAAGACGATTGACCTTCGCTTTCATGAGCTGTTGTTGCTGTATTTGTTGTTTTTGCATTTTTTTTTCTCCAGTCACATTCCTGCTTGTGGTCGTAATTTTCTAGTGGGCTTATCAATGGTTAATGCACCTTTTCAGTGTTACGAATTAAGGTCATTAGCTTTTAAAATGACCTAATGTTCCATCCAATGACCACAACAATGACCTCCGATCCTGTTCCAATGGGAGCTTTTCTTTTTCTTTTAGCAGTGAAAAGATGCATTAAATCGGATGTGGCTCGCTCCCTGGCTTTCTTAAAGATAATGACCTAGCGCTGTGCGCTCGTACAATGTTATTTTCACCGCCATGAAACGAGTCATGGTTCTATGAACAAGGATCATCATGTTACAGAGGACTCCCAGATTTACTTTCTGTTTGAGAATCATAAAGATATCGTCCAAACTTAGTTTACTTGTCCTATCGTTTAGAATATAGCCGAGATTTTAAATGTTTTTAACACGTATAATGAAAAGACAAGCAATCATCTGTATTTGTTGAAGGCGAATAAAGAGAACAAAAAAATGGAATTATCCCCCTCAGAGCGGTGAAATCACATTTACTACTCAGTCTGAAGACAAAACAGATATTAAATGGCACTAAGAGATGGCAATACTCACCGGGAGGTCCAAAACTGAGCGACATTCAAGCACATCTGAAAATAAGATCGTCAGTAACGCAGCAACACTGTCTTTGAAACTTATATTACGAATGAATTTTATACCAGCCGATTTATCAATACGTAGTAAGTGTCATATTTCTAGGTCTTAGCTTCCGTGACCGTTTTATCGCCTGCATCTGTAAATTTGTATATAGGATTATCCTAGCTTTAAGACGGGAGATCAAGCACGTTTTGTCGCTCAAGGAAAACTCGCTGGTAGATCGAATGCCAAAGTTTTGTTCTTTTTTACAATTTGTGTTGTAGAGATTGACGACACGATAAAGGATAATGCTTCTTTTTAGGGGGCTTTAGCGTCAAACAAGATAGGTTCTACACGTGCCATAACAATTTGACACACCTCCTCGCAGTCCACCTCTTTAAACGTCGACTCGGAATTTCAAGCCGTCTTTGTCCATCACTTCAATTGAGAAAAGCAAGCTTTGAGTTTTATTTTCTTAACCGTGCTATTATGTATGTATGTATGTATGTTTGGAACTGACCTTTATATGTAGCTTGAAATGGCGTTTTGAAATTACCTACTTTACGGATTAATGTCACTGCCAAAAGGGTTAATGGGCGGAACAGTGCTCTGCGTGCACTGTACGTGGTTGTATACGTACCTGTCATTCTTTTCAAAGCTGGCAGTTGTACGTCGAACGTGAGCTGAAACGAACGTCCGGCAATGACTGCAGTACTTTTCATTTTTCCATCAGATCAAATACACAGCCTCAAAATGGTCTATGTAACATGAGTACATTTGACATGAGTACATATTCTGGATAATTTGTCTGAGGAAATATTGCACTAAGAAAAATAACACATTGATCGTTATAACAACTAAGAATCGGATTCAAAGTCGCTTTGTCCCTTTTTGGCCATTCAGAACAAGAGATTACATCATGGGCCAATCACTTCCTGGTGACAAATGTTAACCAGAAATTGGGGTCTTTCTCCATGTACCTGAAAGCATTGTATTTGGGTTACTTGGAATTCGTCTTTATTTGGAGTTGTTTTGTTTTCTGTCTTTTGTTTCTTTTGTTTTACGTCACCGGTGCTCCGGTACACGCAGAAAGAACCAGAAATTGCTTTTCTCCAGCGGGAAATCTTAAGAGTTCTACTACTTACTTAATTTACTTACTTCACTGACATAGGAAATGGTGGGGCTATTTCGAGTCCCTGTTCACGCGACCGACGAATCAGGTTACTCTAATGAATTTTAAAACCACTTTACCTCGGACTGACATTTAATGCAAATAGTCCATTCCAAGGGGAAATGGAAAATATACAAGCTTTTGTATTTACCCGTCACATTTTCAGCCTTCTAATACGTCAGATGAGAGGGTGCCAAATGGGACGTCATTAATTGCTATGCATGAATTTGACCCTAAGACTATTTTACATCGCACTTTTCAGAACAAAGCGGCGATAAAGAAAGATGAAAATAAGAGATAAGTGTACTGTCTCGTGATGCGAGGTGAAATTTTTAGCGTTAATTCGTCTTTAAATGTAATTAGTGAGGTTGTCTAGAATTGTTGGATCTTAGGGGCACCAGGTGTGATTTTCCCGCGCTTGGCAAAGTATCGGGATTGGCTGAAGATAGCCTCCACGAGAGAAACTACTTCGAGCAAGCAAGGAAACAGTAGAACACGTGAATAAGATAGGCAGGCATTTTGCAGTTGGTAGTCATTTTAAATCTCAGTCATCCGTAGGTAAGCAACACTTCATTGCCTTTGACGATGACTGGACTCTTCCTACTCTGGTAGACATTTTGAGGTTTCGTGTTGTCCACGACAATTTCATCCGTTGGATTAACATTTCTGCACCATTGTTAACCGTTTCTAATAGCTCAACACTTAGTGCAGTACAATAGCGCCTAGTTCAACGCATTTCAGTAATCCGTGATTCGCCGAGTTCATAGATAGTTTTCCATGTACACTGGAAGTAACCTCAGATGAAATGCACCTGTATATATAATTTTTTTTTCATCCGCACTATAAAAAACAAAACGGTGACCTTGGATCTAATTTCTAACCGTCGCTAAAAAAAGACAACACGATCAAATTTCGATTAGAACAAAGAAACGTGCAGTCTTGCAGAGAACTTTTTTCCCAACTCACTTTCTTTTTCAGTTTAACTGCTTCGAAAACGAACATAGCATTGTCACATCGGAACATTTCTGAAACTGAACAAACTACTCACACGTGCTATGGAAAAATTGTTTGCGCCCGTGCTAATGTGGAGGCACAAAGGTGAAACCTGGGACGTGGAAACTAAAGAGCAAGATTAATTTATGCGGCTAATCCCAAAGTCGCGTTGTTACTGGATTCAGTACAATGAGCAGACCGGTCAAATAATCTTTCCCCCCCAACATGGACGACTTGGCTTATCAAGCAGTTTTATCAGTTTATTGACAAAATAACTCTCGTCACACGTATGTACGAGCAACCAGGTCGAACAAAATCTGCAAAAATATTTACCTACTGGGAAATCCTATTTCAATATACCAAATGAAGTCCCTTCTACGCTCTTTATACTTTGCTACAATGGTGAACTTAAATAGTATCTTTTTCATTTTTGTATGAATGCAGCAAGCACACAAAAGGAACGTCAGGCGAATTCAGATCCACCACAATTTGTCTGCCACGAAAGACAAAGAAGATGGTCCATCTCGACCGTGTTTTTACGCAGAATAATTACCAGATGAATTAAAAATACATACATATTACCAAGGCTCGTTCGCCTCGGACAGATCATCTGTCATTCACTGTTCAGATATTTTACAACTAAAAAATATTCAACCTATTAATTTCCTATTTATTTCCTTTAGAAAGGAAATACTTTTCACGAAGAGCTTAGTCCCCAGGAGCAAATATTACGTGGAAACTTCTCATTGACAAAAATTTTATGAGGCATTTTTTTCCGTACAGTAATTCACTAGCCTGCAACGTTTCTTTCCGCCCATAGCTAAATTCGTTGCCACACGCTGGTTAATAATGTAAACACACACGGAGGAAACAGCACGTTTCACATAAAACCGCAGCTGAGCAAGAGGTTAATAAGTTCTTAAGGTTACTAGATTTCTTCTTCCGATCCGATGAACAGTTCATTCACAAGGTAGCATGTTTCCATCACTTCTGATCCACCTAACCTTTCAAATTCAGGTCTGTGAAAACAAATGCAAGCAAACAAATATAGGCAACTCAAACATATTTAACCGCGCAACCTTTTGCGGCAATTCTGTTTATTTCTATTCCGGTTTAGGATAAATGAAATAACTGGAGTAGGGTATTCCCACGAATACGGAATGGTTATTGCGAAGGTGACCTGCGGCGAGTTGCTCGAAGCATGGTTAGCGACCAATAGGTTGTCTCGGTATTTAACGCTGGATATAGCCTACGTGGCAGGCGTTTGAAGAGGAAGTGGAAGGGGAGATCAGTCGCGAAGAAATTCAGGCGCGCGATAACCCTTTCGCGTTGTCGCGCGCCTGAAATCCTTCGCGCCGAATCCCTCATTCCCCTTCCACTTCGAACGCCTGCGTGACAGGCAACGCTGGTTAGCGCGAACCAAGCTTCGAACAACTCAACCCAGAGAACTAACGCTCGGAGTAGTCTTGAAATGACCAAGGGCGCTTTCCATTTGACAGAACTGACCAGCCAGAGCGGGCATTTGGAAAGGCTAACTCTATAATATATATATCCTCCTTTATATCATCTAAAAGAATGTGAGGGATATCACGCGACTTTTTGTTCAAATTGTTGCATTTTCTTTGCAAAGTGACCGGTCTGGCCAGCCAGTTCTGACAAAAGGCAAGCTCCCTAAGACTAACATTTCGGCGGCCGGCCAGCGTGATTTTCGCCCCAAAATCTTTCAAAGGAACGCGCATTCCGTGCATTCTGAGTAAACCGTATCGTGTTTATTCCGCTCATTCTGCTAACGGGGGCAGAATAAACTTCACGCCGTTACGATATTTCTAATCATCACAAATAAAACACTACTAAATATCGTTTGAAATGAAATGTTTCGAAAACAAACACACTCTACCGAACAAAACTGAATCATTCTTGCTAGCTTTGTTTTGTAAGAAGAAAATTTCTTGGGTATGGTGGCTTTTAATCAGGTTCAAAGGTTAACAGGTTCAAGGGGACTTGTAAGGAAAGAAATACCCCCAAAAATTTCGGGAGAACAAATCCCCAAGCTGCGAAAAGCCTTCACGGATTTACGTTAAATCTGAGGGCCCCACAATCTAACACTGCATATTCTATAGTTGCATCCAGCACGTATATTATGTGTTTTTTTTTATGCTGTTCAAACCCTAAATGGAACGTGAATTTTACCACAGTAATTAGGTATAAAGTTAGTTCCTATAGTCCGTCGTGTTACACTCCCTGATGAAGTCTATGCGATTAGAGGAAACCGGTCGGAGAATTAAGTTGACAAGATAAGTTGCTTTGTGCTTCTCACTAGTATTCATTAAAATAAATAAACAAAAACAGATAGATATTAAAACGCATTATTAAAGACCCAGTTTCACCCATTCGGCTTTGCGCTCGTTTGTTATTGTTTTGAAACGACGAACTGATTTCTGATTGGCTCTTTGCTTGTGTGGGTTTCGTTTGTTCCTCGACGATTTCGAAGCGCGCGCCATAGCAGTATCTTTCACTTTGTTTAGTTGATAGCTTATACTGATCGTGCTTCATGGATAGCTTTCCAAGAGAGTTCGCAAATACGCGTGTAAATGTTTATGGCTCAGCATTGGCCTCAAACAAAGACGACGAAGAAAAAGAATTAGACAACTGCCGAGGTGAGATATTTCATTTCACATGGCCACGACATGGTTACTGAATTTATGTTCCATTTAAGCACCTGAATGGCTTCTTTCTACTTCAGGAACCAGAAAATGAAAGAGTGATTTGTTCCTGTTCAGGACAATGTGCACGGAAGAGGGGGAGAGGAGCATGCCCTTGCAAAACAGCCAACCTGAATTGTTGTGACGCTTGTACATCCGCCGTTACCGATCACAGTTGTAGCGCAGCTACATGCCTTCACAAAATCACCGAACTGTATGCCTACTCAATATTGCCATCCAAAATATCAATGAAAAGCCAAAATACAATAACAAAGAAACCTATTTACAATAATTTAAGACAAGATAATAGAAAAATAACCGCGGATTGAAATGGATTTAAAAGTGACTGGCTTTCCCGATAATTTTCAACTGCGGAAAATTCATTAGAGCATCGTGGGGCGCGCAAAGCATTGAGGGTGATACTGGGCCTTTAAAGTTTCAAAATATCATGTGAAACTTTTTTGGAAGCGGGGGATGATACAAAAAAGATTCCCTTTTAAGGGGGCAGGAGGTCATGTGAGGGGGGAAGCACACAAAATCCCATTTAAAAACTGAAAGGTCCCCTACCATTGCTACTTAACACGGAGGTAAGTTCTATCTCAGATGAACAGAATGAAAATTATAGCACCTCTGATTGCCTTCGTATTCGCCACGAGCAAACTTCTCTCTCACTTCCTCAAACATTTTTTCGCCAATGACGTTTATCACTTGCCTGGAGGACAAAAAAAAAACGAACATCAAATGATAGTCGGAGAACAGTGTAATCTAGCAGTTCCAATCACAACACTGAAGATCACTGGGGTAATCAAGTTTTTCTTTTGCAGAGGTACACGCTATTGGTATTGCCAGCGATGTCGAAATGCCAGAAAGATCGAATCAATCCTTTTCATAAGTCTTGTATTGCCATAAAACCAAGCCGAAATCCGTTTCTCTGGCTAATTACAGCACAAGCAGACAATCAAAGCAAATCTCCCTGCAGCCGGAAGGGTGCAGCCAGCGCTAAGCGCGGGGCGGGAAACGCGTCTGAGAGAGTCAAGTTGTTTCTGATTGGTTAAAGAAAGGAGTGCAAGCTTTTCTTTGGCCAATCGGGAAGCCTTCTAGTGCACAACCAAAACACTTCTATACTTACTTTTGACTTTCAATTCAAGACAACAACAACAACAACAACAACGACAACAAAAATCGCTCCATGATCCTTCATGTCTTGCCTGCACTCTTGGCAGACCTTCTGCTTTAAATTGGAACTCACAAACGGCCAGTGTATTAACCAGCGGCTCTTCAGATCCTGAAGCATGCATTACTTCCTCAAACAAGACCCATGGTAAACTTCCGGCTATTTAACTAATCAGACTACGAGTTCGAGTTTTTTATAAATCAATAGATAGCTCATAGAAAACGAAAACGAGTGCTCTAATTATTTTAGTAGAAATCCACTACTCACATGCTACCTTCGAATTTATTCCAATTTCTATTGATTTTAAGATTTGCAGAGACCGCAATTGTTTCGCTTTTCGACAGTAAAAAACGTAACTTGAAAAGTTACAATTCGCCCCACTTGTAACTTTTCAAATTAAGTTAATTAATCAAAATCTTAAATTTACCTTGTTTCGCTTTTGTTTAAAACGTCGGCATTTTTGTTACCCACTACTGTATCTATCCCTCAAGAGAGCGAATAGAGAGCGAATCACATTACAAGATTCGTGATAGCGTGTGAGTGGATTTCTACTTATTTGTGAATAGGTAAAGGGTTTCATGCCTTCCATAAAGGGTCCTTAATTCTTACAAGCGTGCTGCTGGCACGTGCTATCGTTAGCCGGCCTTTAGTAGAGCACATAACTTACTCTTTGAGCTTCTGCTTGCACGACATTGGTCTGTCCAAGTCTTCAACAATTTCCTCTTCCTCGACTGAAACAAGACGGGAAACGTTTACCTGGCGTTCAAAAAATGGAGTTCATCAATTGGCCAGTCGGGAAGCACAATGCGCAGTGCATCTGAGGCGCATTATTCGTAAGACGCATTGTGTGTCTAGCTCAACAAGGAAGGTAAGCACACTTCAAAACAGATTTAATCTGAGATTACTTGGATAGAACATAGACCTACCGACATTTAGGGTTTACCTCGGTGTACGAACCCGTAAAACTTTCCTTGGTTTCACTTTAGTTAGCTATGTCAGGGTAAGGTTATTGTGTCATATTTTTTTGGTTTTGTTTGTTGTTGTTGTCTTCCTCTACCTCAACAAACATTCTTTTTTCTATCTGAACATACCTTCAGCATCTTTCGCCGCTCTGGCGTTGGTAAGAATGTCATCAAGGACCTTCAGCGGATAAAACGAAAAACGTATAAGCAACGCTCCGAAGCCCGAAATACTGATTCTCATTTGAATCCGTTTTCGGTGATCAAATTACCGTATCAACCCTGTAAAGGAACCAAATTTTATTACACCACAGCTCACTGACGCAGTAGCCTGTGTTGCAAGCCTTAACAGCGAGCGAAAAGCGAATTAACTTTTCAGACCGCGCGAGAACACGACGAGCGCAAAGAAATTATGAAGTGGGGAGGGCAGGAGAGAAGGCACTCGCCCTATGCTCGCGGGGTCTGAACAATTAAATCCTTTTTCGCTCGCTGGAAGCATTAGCCCCGCATGCTAATGGACACAGCTCCATTGTTTCTTTAGGGACTCCCCATCCCATTGACTTATTTTGTGGTTTGGTTCAGTTGTTTGTTTATACCTCTTCCTCTGAGTCATCTTCAAAGTCGTCGGCATATTCGTAATTAGGTTCTTCCTCGTCACCGTTTTCATCCAGTTTAGTAGCGGACATTGGCCTTTTCAGCGATCCGTCGTCTAAATCATCGTCCTCATCCAACTCTTCAAAGTCATCTGGGTATTCCTCAACGTCGTCCTCTTGCTTCGTCTGATCGACTTCTGAAGAAAATAAACTGCCATGGATTACAAAGCCAATTTGAAAATCATTAATAAGAATCAAGGTACAGGTATAAAACCGGCAATGGGAATGCTACAGCATGATTTACAGCGAAATTAATCCATTTTCCTGCGTGGAATCATTCAAATGAGCTTGTCAGTGTGACAGTGTGGGGGGAATTCAGCCAAGTTGCTTGGGGGCGCAATTTGCAGACACTCAGTTAATCAATCACGTAGAGCCGACACAAGTATTCAACTTTGAAACGTTATCAGTTTTCGTTCACAGTTCACAGTTCTTTCACAGTTCTGCACAGTTCACAGTTCTTTCACAGTTCTGCACAGTTCACAGTTCTTTCACAGTTCTGCACAGTTCACAGCTCTTTCACAGTTCTTTCAGTGTCACAGTTCAAACTTTGTTGCCGCCGCTGATCAAAGGATTTTGTCTTTGATTTTCGGTCGGTTCCTGCTAATGATTCTTTAACAGTGAATCTCTCTGCGGCTCTCTTCTGAACTGTCTTCTTCGTTCAGCTTCCCTCAACTTTTTACATTCGTTCACCTTCCCTCAACTGCTGTCTAGCCGATGCTTTCATTTATATATTGACAATAATTAACTCTACAGTTAACATTTGGGTTACACACTTATTGTTTTAACATTTACAACACTGTATACTAAATCAACACTTTACGAACAAATAAACTTACAAGCTATTCTTTAAGTACTAATTACGGTTTACTACAACGATACATTAACTCTAAGTAATTCACACTAACGAAACACACTATACAGCAAGAAAAACAAAGAACAAAGAAAAAGAAAGGAATTTCGTGACAGTATGACTAGAAGTAAAGGCCGTTGTCGTTGTCATTCTTCTTATCACTATTTATTTATTCACTGTTGTTGTTTTTGTAAACAGTGTTGTAAACAAAACTTTAATAAGAACCAAAGCCCTAAATTACATTAGTTTACAACGTCCGAGAAAACCCGTATTGCAACTAGCATAGTGCTGCCAACTTGACGCGAGAGCACCACTCACCGGCTTTCTTTTCGTTCACAGCAGCTTGTGGTAGTCCCCTGTTCATTGGCTGAGCTGATTTACTCCGCGCTTGGGCAGTTCTACCATTCTGTTTGGGAGATTTGGTCCGATCAGCTGACGAGGGGCGCTGATACGCGCTAGGGGATTTGTTTCTATTTCCAGCTGCGGTCTTTAGTAACTGCCTGAAGTGCATGAGAACGCAAGCAACAACAACTTACTCCAGAGCAGGGTTATTCGAAACCTAATTCACGCTAATCCACAATTTTGTGTCACTCGTGGATTCGCTTGCTAAAATTGCCAAAGGCACATAAAAAAGTCGGACAGATCTGAACGACAAAAAAGTTCACACTAACCCAGGACGGCAGGCTAGTTTGTCCGTTTCGTAAACCGTCAGTTGTCACCTTTTCAACGACACTTACTAACCCTCACTTCACCCTATAAATGCCAACCCTTAGCACCCCAATCATTTTTTAGGCTTAGTTTCTCGATCTGAGCATAACTTAAGCTGATTTAGTTGCGATTTCAACTACTTTATTTACAGTAGGTCTAATTTGTCACAAAAAACTTGGTTACTAAAAAAGGACATCGACCGTTTACGAAACGGAAATAGGCGACGGTGGGACCTGGGTAATACCAAGAACTATTTCCATAGATTTCTTTGCCGTTTCGGCCAGGTATTCAACAAGGCTTTCGCAACAGCGGCGTGTCCGCAAGTTCAGAGTTGAGTGTGCTGTCTGTTTACTAATCCTATTAGTCTGACGCAGGCTGAAGGAAGACAACACGGTTCGCCTCCTTTACTTAGTGGAACAAGACGAATGGAGGCGTTCACGTGGGATGCGTTGATGGACAAATGGCTGTCAAAAGTCAGTGTTTATACGAACAAATAAACTTGAATAGAAATGTTTATGTCAACATTCAGTACAGCATCAAGAAACGGTGTTGCCGGCGGTGTTGTTTGTACTATTTCGCAGACAAGAAGAAAACAAAAAACAAGAAGAACAAGTCAACAACACGGATATTATGCAAGGTCACCCATCCAAGTATGAACCCCAGCCAACAAGACCACGATGGAAAAAAAAAAAAACGGAACGCGACCGGTTTTTTAATACGTGGTATGCCTGTGGCATCCACGTAATTACTTACTTGGCGTGTAACGCCTCCTGAAGGTTCTCTTTTTCTTTGATAAAAATAGCAAGATGCTCCTGGACAAAGGGGTAATTCAACACCGTCCCTGCACTGAAATAGAAAATTAACGGGGAAAAATAGAAACATGAACTTAAATTCTCGTAAAGTGAAGCAATCTATCTTGTGAATTCAAGTCGTCTCAAATCGTAATTTTGTTATGCAGAAAATCTTCACACATCGTTGGCAATTAGGCTACTATGAATTTATTTCAAACCAACAGACATGGGTGGGTGCACGTATGGACAAACAAGGTTCTCTCGTTGCCTTGCTCCATTTCATGTTTCTATTCCGGCTCTAATAGTCAGGGAGCTGTTGCGTTACATCACATCTCAGAGAAACTCGAGCCTGAGACAATTTAACATCGGTCAGACCAGAGGTCAGACTTTAGAAGGACTTACGATGGTCTGTCGTCCGGAGACTTGGCTAACAACTGTTTGATCAACGCCGCTAGAGATGATGAATACTGGGACGGCACTTCCTGGAAAGAGAAAGAAGGAAAATTTGCTAATACAACAAGGCGCCCAGAATTCTTCCGTTTGAAATTGACAATGGTTCCGCCGCCTCAAGTTTTAACTTCTCGTGTTGCAGTTAAGGCCATTACAATATGGTTTGGAAAGTTTTCACTTTACATCCATGTTGATCCAGCAACCATGTTGATGAACGAAACCAGTGCTCCAGGAATTGACCAATGGGAAACTCGAAAATCTGGGGTGAACTAGGACGGGGTGAACTAGGACGGGTCGAACTCGACGGGGACGAAACGCTCTGCTACCCTCGACGAGAATAAGCTTCTCTGGCTGTATAAACGATGCGACAGTAGCTCCACCATATTGATAGGCTACTCTACTGCCAGTTTGTTTGAACCCTCCGAAACATTTGCCATTATCCACACATAGATAAGGAATATAAGGCATTTCTAGCTTGCACGGATCATGTTTACCATAGGTGGTGTCGACTGATATATCGACCGATATATCGGTCGATATAGCGGCCGATACTCGGTCGATACTCGGTCGATAGTCGGTCGATACTCGGTCGACAGTCGGTCGACAGTCGGCCGAGAGTCGTTCGAGAGTCGGTCGAGAGAGCGATACACTATCGGTCGATCTTTCGTAGACGCACCTCGACCGAGTATCGGTCATATGTCGGTGGTACATCGGTCAACTGTCGGTGGTATATCGGTCAACTGTCGGTGATATATCGGTCAACTGTCGGTAATATATCGGTCAACTGTCGGTGGTATATCGGTGAACTGTCGGTCGCATATCAGTGTTGCGTTAATTTAACAGGTGAGTCCAATGGCTTCATTTTTTAAGCGATGAGGTCATTAATTAATGTTATCATGCGATGGGGGAAAATGTTGCAGTGCGAGGCGCGATTACTTTATGAAGCCAACCGAAGAGCACGTACGATTTGTATTCACGAGTTGTGCAAAACAGAAAAGTGTTTAACGATCAGTTATTAATAAAACGCGAGGAAGTAGACAAAATATCCACCAGAATACATCCATTTACTGTGTAAATGATTTTAATTTACAGCAATGAAATTACTCATGCGTTCTCGTTACATTATCTGTCTTTTTGCTCTGTCCTTTCGCTTTATACTGTGTTCAAAATAAAGACGACCATGCGTAACAGACCGATATATCGGTCAAGTATCGACCAACTATCGGCGAAGTGTCGACGAAGTGTCGGCGGACTACAAGCTATATCGGGCGACATACATCTCGACCGATATATCGACAGATTATCGATGGACCATCGACCAATTATCGACCGACTATCGGCCTACCGTCGACCGACTATCGACCGAGTAGCGACCGAGTATCGGCCGACTATCGACCGCTATATCGACCGATATATCGGTATATCGGTCGATATATCAGTAGTATACATGATCCGCTTGCACTAAGAGGTAATTACGAACAACGCCACTACAGTTAACCACTAATAGTACAAGACTCACCGCATGATCCACTTTTACAATCTTGTAAAACAAACTGACAAAGTTGGTTGCATCAAACGCGTGATGCAGCGCACACATCTCAAACAGAAGGCAACCCAGGGCCTGAAATCGGCAACACACACAAAAAACTTAATACTGGTGAAATCTACACCGCAACTTGAGTCAAAGAGAGCTGCATCCCAGATAAATTAAGACCAAGACAGGGGTTTCAGTAGCATTTGGAAAAACAGGATGCAATGGTCCAGCTGGCGGATGTGCACTGTTTTCACACTTAAAAAAATAATTATTTCGTGTGTGAACTACCGGACGTTACATGTCAAACAACCGGACGTTGCGTCCGGCGTCCGGCCTGAAACGCAACCCCTGCCAAGATCATTCCATCTTCGAAAATAACTCCACTTCCCTATGTGTAAGTTCTCAAGAGACTGCTGGTGCAAACGTTAAGTGGCAGGCCCGTGATTTAGGGACCGTTTACATGGAGATAGTATTACCCTCTTAAGGAGGTTCACCCTCTCAGCTGGGGTAAATGGTAGCCCACCTTCACATCAGTGCAGAGTCAACAGCTCGGGACAATCCAGGGGTAGTGCTTTCAACATGGCAGGCAAAGATGTAAATTGATTCCACTCAACATGACCCTCCTAAGGGGGTAACCCTGCCTTGAGTGTTAATATGGCTTAAATAAAAAGTTGTCCCCACTAAGGGGTAGGAGCATTACCCGACCCAACTCATCACCAAGGGTGACCCTAGCTGGTATGAAAAACAAACTACAAAATACAATAGAAGAGGACAACCCTTCTAAAAGTCTGAACCTTCTTCGAAGGTCACTGCTCTTTTCCATCAGTGTGAATGGGCCCTTAGAAAGTCAAGGTTGTACAAAAATTGCAACTGGGGAAAAACCCTTGTCATTACTCCTCTAGCAGAGCCTTTCTAATCCAGGGGAAAGGAAGATGCACTACAAAATGCCACATGCAAGTTATCAAATACTTACATCCACATTCTCAAACTATTTCACGGAGATTGTGGTGTTACACATTAGACCAGAATGCAAAAAAAATCACCACACCTTAGCACTTTGCAAGAATTTGATCTTGTTATTAATGATTATTCGTTGCATGTGGATGAGAATGAAAGCATCACTTCATTTCTTCAGCATATTGCTTCATGTTTTAAATTGTTTCCTGACATACATGTAGCAAAGCTTGTAAAATCCATTATTCTGCACAAGAGCAACTTTACCCAAACATCAGCTTTGGAACTGTATGGCATATCTTGGCATAACTCTGGACTAAGATAGCATGGCGTGCCACAACATGTTTTTGCCATATCAAATGTATTCTCCATCATTTTTGCAATTCCAAAGTCCCCTAAAACAAACAAACAAATGAACAAACAAGCAAAAAACTGCATGAGACTGATGGAAAAATCAGTTGGTAGGTAGATGGATGCTTTCCCTATAGAGAAAAAAAGGGTTGGATATACATGTGGGAAGTAACCTTCCCAAGAAAGCCCCTGCACTAGAAACATGCTTGTGAAAATAACGGGTAAAGTTGTTATTGTTGTTGTTGTTATGACCAATGAACAGTGCTTGAGTTCAGCAATGACCCATTTCATGTCATAAGCGAAAAATGAAGAAAAAATGATGAAAAGTTACCTTGTGTTTATCCTGCTGCCTTAATTTTAATGTACAACTTGCAATGAGACCATTTACTTCAAAACATTAGCACCATTTATTTCTTGGAATTTGGCCGTGATTTGACAAAAATAATAGGCCAACTACAAAAGACAGTTTATGAAGCACATGCATATATCTCTTCAACTGTGTTACATCACAACACATTTTACCCACCTACCTATTTTGATGACACCTTTCTTGGTTAAAAACACATTCTGTGACTTCAAATCCCTGTCAAAATGAAATAAAAGGAATGATGAGAACTGGTACTTTGTTTGCCTGTTCTGTCACCGTATTAATTTGAAAAAAAAAAAGGTGTTTTAATACCTGTGAAGAACTTTCTTGGAGTGAATATGATGTAGACCCATGGCCATTTGAACAAACCACTGTATAAGAGGAACAAGGAAATGACATTACATGAAGGACTCCAAACAACTCACTAGTCACTCTTGTGTGTTTTTTGGTTCCAATTGTGTCAAATGATTACCCTACTATCAATCAGAGTTCTTTTCATGAGTTACATGTATTGTTATTAGTTAAGTAGTAATAGTATTGTATCATTATTATCATTATCATTATCATTATTGTCATCATTATCATCATCATGACAATAATACAGTCATGTAAAAACAAAAACAATAATACAGTCATGTAAAAACAAAATTATGATCACTTAATCAACTTGTTGTCAATGGACAGTTTATACAATGCAAATTGGTATTGCAATTAATGGAACAATGTATTTTTTTTGGGGGGGGGTGAGGGTTAAATTATGTACGTAACACTCGTTGACTTACTTGCATAATTTGTTCCTCTGAGAATGGAGAATTTTTCTGTAAGAATATTCAAAGGACATCCAATTAAAACTGCAGTTAAGACTGTTATTTAACTCTCATGAATTTAGTATGATATGTAGGTTTACTGTAAGGGAGGTGGGAGTGGACTGATGTTTTAATTTGTAAATGCAAGGGTGTTATCCAAAAAGTGTTAATCAAAAAGGAAATTCAACCTTTCTGGCCACAACAATCTGGTCTTGTAGAGTTCCACCATCACAGAAATCCTTCAAAACATGAATTCAAATTAAAATGTAACATTAAGGGTGCTTTCAATTGGGAAATCCAGAATCTGGATGATCTTCGGATTTCAAATCGAACACAAAATCCAAAAATGGATTTTGCGATGGATTTTTTAAATTGAAATCCATGTTGGGAAAGGATTTCAATGAATGAAATCCATGGATTTCAATGAATGAAATCCATGGTGAAATACGTTTTCGATTTTGTGTTCGATTGGAAATCCAAACAATCCGGATTTTAAGATCCAAATCCAGATTTCCCAATCGAAAGCACCCTAAGTCTATTCCTTGTGATAAACATCATCATCATCATCATTACAATATCATCATGATACAGATAATGAGGAGGACAGCTTATATATGAGGATGGCAACAATGATAATTACAACAGCAATAATGCCAAAGGTAATCAGCACATAGGCTAGTGGCAAAAACTTTGCCACAAGTCTCCAAGGTGCTGGAGAGGATTTAACTTAAGCTTAACCTAAAGGATCTAAATCTTAATGCGTCTTTTAACTCTAAGCTGCAAGTAGGGTACCGCAATTTTTGCTGTATGTAACGCTTATATTGTATTACAGTGTGTAGATTGTAATGTGTAGGTACGTAATGCGTAGTTTTGTTGTGTAAGTTTAGTGAAATTGTAGCTGTAATTAATTATTAAAAAAAAAAAATCAGCACATAGGCTAAAAATAGCAGTAAGGCACAGGTAGAAGGACTGGCAGAGAGGCGCTGTACATCGTTACACCACAGTGCATATAATGGCCTTGTCTTGAAGTGAGGGCCTTGAAGTGCTGTCAGACAGTTTATTTGACTTGTTAAAAATTCATGAGGAAAAAAAACAAAAGAAATGTTTTATTAATCAATGGTTGTATATCTGATACAAAATTCTCCTAATTTACATAAACTTTGCGTTTCACTTTCTTCGTTAAAATTACTCGTACAACAAAAATAATGGATCAACATCAATACCAAATGCTGAAGTTGAATTTAAGTAGTTTACAATATTCACATCAGTATTGTAAACATTACTTACACGTTACTAATATTAATAGTATTAACTAATTAATTAAATAATACTTCCACTTTCTTCGTTAAAATTACTCGTACAACAAAAATAATAGACCAACATCAATACCAAATGCTGACGTTGAATTTAAGTAGTTTACAATATTCACATCAGTGTTGTGAACATTACTTACACGTTACTAATATTAATAGTATTAACTAATTAATTAAATAATACTCTGAAAATACCTGGACAATAAAAAGCTGTTCCTCAGCTGGATCGAAGAATGATTCTTGCAACAACACTACGTGAGGATGTTTTAAGTGGGCTAAGATGCTTCAAGACAAACAATTCAGACACACAATTACATGATTACTTAAAATTAAAAGTGAAGCTTTTAATAAATTGAAGGGCTGGGCGCAACACTACAAAGGTGAACTTTGGTTTGCTTGTTTTTTGCTTGTTTGTTTGTTTGTTTGACCCTTTTTCGCATGTTTTGTCAAGTTGCTGCAAAATTTAATTCACCAATAATGTTATGTACATACACTTTCTTCACTCACAAATAAATATGTTGCAGGTCATTTTGTTCCTTAGGTTAATTTGTTTCCAAACCAGGTCAAGTTATTTCAACCTAGGAAAAGTCGTTTCAACCTAGGTCAACTTGTTTGAACCTTGATCAAGTTGTTTCAACCTGGGTCAATTTGGAGCAGGTACAAAACACAGGTCACGGGTGACAGGTCACAAGTCATAGGTCACTGTTTTACCAATACAGAAACAACCCTAACCATTTACAAATGCTAACATTAGGCCTAAAAACTTTTGTTTGGGCCTAATAAGGCCTAAGTTTAGCTTTAATGAATGTTTAGGGTACTTTCTGTATTGGTAAAACAATGACCTGTGACCTGTGTTTTGTCCTGACCTAGAATGCTGTAAATGCAGTTACAGCATTCTAGGTCAATTTGAGCATATAGTGTGTGGTGTCGTTGTTTGTGAGTGTGTGTGTGTCACGGAGGTGGGGGGGGGGGGGGGGGGGTGGCCTAGAAAAGCAAATATGAAATTAAAAGCACAGCCAAAATTATGGAAATAGTTTTGACTAAATTAAGGACACACTTGTCCATGTTACAAATACAAGCATTATTTATTCGTAGGTTAATCGATGAGTTCTGTGAATTACTATTAGTAGCAGATGATTCCATCATATTTTTTGTCTGTGTTGAAAACAAGACATGATAAATGATGCACTCAGCCATGTAACAAATAATCAAATAAATAAATTTATTTCTTGGGTACATCAAGTATCATTTCAATAATAATTAAATAGTAATTTTCTGTTAATGTCTAAGCAACCATTTACAATTTTGAATACAAACTCATGAGAGAATTTGCTGTGAAAATTGAATTTGCTATAGGTACACTTTTTTTCTTGTGGCACTAAACATACAGTTTGGACGAAAAAGTTATTGAATATTAAAGAAATATGTATGAAATGTATGTCAAAATTACTCCAAATTTTGTTACTATTTTAGCATAATTGTTCTCAACTTCTGTAACTTTTCCAAGCAGTAGATTTGGATGTAGTGGTGAAGTTTTGTCAACTTTGTCTATTTTAATAGAAACAAAGTTGTCGATTTTAAATTTATCCACTTTCACTCTGGATGCCTTCATTTTCTTGTTGTAGATTGTTCACTTTTCACTGGCACATTCATGGGTCACATGATGTTTCTGTATGTTTGGGTTTTCAACTGAAGGTCACACCACTTGGAGGTCAGCCACAGGAGGTTGCACTAGGTTAGCATTTTTTGAAAGTGATGGAAGGTCATCTGGACTGGTGGATTCATTAAACTTAGAGGCCAGGGTGGGTGCATTTTATTTTTCCATGGTTGCCATTTGTTCACTTTCCTTAGTGTGCTCTTCTTCTGTTCCACCAGGCATCTCTTTCCTTGGGAATATACCAAACTGACAACTTCATATGGGACTTGGCTTATTGCCCTCTGTTATGCTCTTTTTGTATGCTGCCTCACCAAGAACAAAGCGCCACTTTTGAAGACTTTCACATCTCTCTTTTAGAATGTTCAGGATATTCTCTTTGACTGTGCAATTACTTCTTCCACCAGTCCTTGGGTTGATGGTGTTCACAGGGCACCATGGACCTGCCTAATCTTGTGCCCACGGTTTTTTGCACAGTTCACTCATAGTCTTGCTTTTAAATTCCTTCCCATTGTCTGAGTGCAGGATGGATGGGAAACCAAACATCCAAAATAGGTTTGTTAGGGCTTGTGCAACCTCCTCAGTCCACTTATTTTTTAAAGCAAGTAGCCAGGAGTACTTACCAAAATGATCCAATTGATATGAAGTACCCACTTATGTCCACAAGTCATTGACATTCACAAGGCAAATTTCTATTAGTCAGTTAGATCCACCAGTACATGAGCAAGAAATTTGTTTGCTTTTATTGGACTGGTTTGTCACACTTTTCTCTTGCTGATGCAATTTACATAGTGAAACAAACAAGTTAATGATGTCTTGAGAGATTCCTGCATAGGATGTTCTGTTGTATTTGTCTGTTTTGTCCCTTCCTTGATGAGCAAATTATTGCTGAGTGGGCTTCACATAACACAAAAATTGTAGATCTCTCTCTTCGGAACTATGAGTTTATCATCTGAGGTGGTAACCTTTCCATCTGCAGTTAATCTCCAGGAATTTCTTGCAATTTTCTGCTTTGTGAGTTTGTCAAGATTAAGCCAACTTTTGCTCTCATCAAAAAAGTCATTTTCTACAAATATTAAAGTTTTACTGGACATTCTTTTCTTTGACTGTTTAAGCTCCTCCGATTTCGTGCGAAACAAGGTTGACTCAACACAACCTACCATGTTTGCCTTCAGGACTGAAAAGGACTGGGACTAACATAAATGTTTGCATAATTTATAATTTGCATAACTGATTATTTAATATATATTCGTGAAATATTTAATTCAGAAAAATTGTTGAATTGGCATCCAAGTCACTACGGCTCAATGGTAACGCATCAGGATGTAGAATCCAAAGGAAAACCAAAGGTCCCTGGTTTGAGACTTGCCAGGTACAGGTACTAAGCAATGGCATTTGAAAAGAAGAGGATTGAAGAAAGTTAAAGGGCAGGGCATAAAATGGGAAGGGAAGAGAAGGGTAAGGTAGAATGGGGTAAGGTGACTGCAGGTAAAGAGAACGAAGTTCCAGAAAAAAAAAAAAAAAAAAAATTGACCTAGGTTAAAACAAATTGACCTTGCAATTGACCTGGTTTGGAACTGAATTAATCTGAAAGTTCAATCTGACCGGCAACATATACAGCATATAAATCATGTTAATTTCAAATCACCCAATGTCAACTCTCTGGTTCAAATTTTGTCAAAAACACACAAACACACAATGCGACGATTCAGACATGATGGAAATTAAATACCGCTGTTAAGTTAAGTGACTTATCTTAAAAAACTATTTTTACATAATACACATCAATGAGGCAATACCTTAAAGGTATTCCTTAGTATTGCACTGCACATCTAATATCCATTAGTTTGCAGTCAAGCACATGTGGAGAAAGCTTGCAGGGACTTTTAATTGACACAAAGCTTAACATGGTGAAGAATGGTCATTTTCTCCTATGTCAGAGCTTGGTGACCTATTGTCTTTTACATTTACATGTAATTTTATTATTTTGTGATCATCTTTGTGTTAAAATATTTTAAAACAATGTCAGAAAAACAAATTACTGGGAAAAAGCATTTGTAGCTGTCACTCAAGGACACAGAATTTGGTCCTCGAAGTAATGCACCCCACTGTCCGAGGAGTATATTTCAGTGCCTTTTCAGGTCGTATGCCTAGGCCATAAAACAAGGATTACTTGTGATCACCCATTTTATTATTTTATGAATTAATGTCAATGTTGCGATTCCTGTTCATGATTCCTGTTCATGAAGCATGAACCGATGGAATAAATATGTTCTACATAGCACAGGTTTTAAGTAACTTGAGCCAGTTATATCTCTTATTTGACCTAAATGAGCTCAGTGACCTTTTTTTTAATCCAAATTTCAAGTCACTATAATGTAGTGAAAAACCAGTGAAGAGAATCCCATCTCAACTTCCGTTACTAGGGAATCACCTTTATGTATGGACACCTAAACCAAACATAGTATGACGCTACGTTCTGTTCGGAAGAAAGTTCTTGTGACAACACGATTACTAGAGGATTGCGTGACATCGAAAGAACATTCTGGATTTGCGATATAGAACATGATTGACTTGGAATGTTCGGGACAATGACAAAATGCAGAAAGTCCTGGGGAAAAAAGTACTTGCTGGATCAATAATTTTCAAGGTGAAAGCGATATTTTTCTTCGGTCGCGCTTTCAATCGTTCCTTCGCAAGTTCTTAGATGATCTGTTGTATGGTCAGTTTGAAGTTCAAGTTCGGTTTCATTAATCAGTGATTTAGTATAAAATGCCACAAAAAACATGTTCAACACTCATTTACCTTGCTTCTTTCAAAACAGCTTCCTTTGTTCTGTTCTGTTTCTTTGGATCTAAGGCTACTTCCTTTATAGCAACTTGCCTGTGGTATTTATAAATACACAAAACTCAAACAGCATCCTCTAACTGGGAATTCAAAAGTACAATTTATTGAAGCTTTGTGAAAATTTCTTAGAGATCATCATAAATTGGTCATAAACAGTTTACCTTAGAAGACAGTTTTGACTGAATACTAACACATCATTAATTACACTCAATATAAAAATCAAGTGTAATCTTAATGATGCGTCAGTAGACAGACTATGTGTCACCTAAAACAATGGCAAAGAACACTTAATGAGTGATAATGCAGCATTCATTTGGAATAGATCCAGAGATTTATAAATAAGCTAAGGGTTTTAATAACTCCTGAAGAAGGCAACAGATAATAGCAGAGAGGGGTCAGATAAATTGGGAGTCACGACTAATCCCTTTCATGGGAACTTCCCAGGACATTCTCTCTTAAGATTAATATGAAATCAGTAAAAGAACCCTGGAATGATGAGTGTACTGTATAAGCAATAATAATTATGTTACCCAGGAACTATCTTTTTGAGTTTTTTCCCATAAGTTATACATGGATACTCCAGTTCAGCTATTCTTTGAACATTAGAACAGAACAGCAGGGGAAATTAATTTTCTCCTAATATGAGAATGCCATGCTAGCAAACTACAAGCTTAACTTTAAATAATTTACTTAAAGTCTATTGTTATAATTTTATTGCACTCAACATGTTTTGAACAACTAGGCCCAGGAGCATGTTTTCAAAAGCCCAAAAACGTTTCAGGTTGATTTTCATCTGTACCTTAAAAACAAAGACATGTCAGTTCATGAAATCTCGTGTTAACCCTACCCTTTGTTAACTTTAAAATCTGACACAAAACCAGCTCTTTAGAATAAGTAGATCTTACTTCTAAAAATTGCTTTTCGGGCTCAAAAAATTGTTGGGTCTTTTGAGAAACGCAAGCCAGGCGGAGTTGTTTCAAGCAGGGTTTAAACTTAGATACTTCTAAACTAACACGGATGAATACCATGACAACCAACACAATTTTAGTCAAACTTAGAGTTAAGGTAACTGATATTAAAGTAATATTAAGTGTGTGTTAAGGGAAAAATGTTGATCAAAACTTTGTAACCTCAGGGTTTGATGTCTCAGATAGAACGTACTGATCAGCAGCTCTAGCAAAAGACCCACCCCACCCCACAAAATAATTAATAAGTACAGATCGACCACCATATACAAAACAAACCTTCCACTTTCTTTCTCTTTTGCGAGAAAAACTTTTCCACCGGCTCCTTTACCAAGAGTTTTGATAACGTCGTATCTCTCCATCATCTAATTAACACAATTCATTGACCTGCATACAAAATAAGCTTAGATGAACAATGTATACGTAGTTGAGCTTCCATCTCAAAAGACATTAGCCGAAGTTGTACATGTTGCATTGTGCCTCAGTCTCCTTCAGAATTGAAATCATCATTCCACCAAAAACACATCAGATACCAGCATAAATACGGAATCTGTCAGCTGATTCAGCAACATATCTATTTAGAATGTACCAAATCGAGAGCTTTCTAAAGAAATGTACAAACAAATAGTTATTGCAACAAGAGGGAATGCACTGGGCCTGGTCGCAAAGCGCTTCCTTGCTTCCCGCTTCCCATGGTTATCTGGGATATCTTCCTTGCGTTTCGTTCCGCTTTCTCTTTTTGAAGACGTGTGTATAATTTTGCAATGGCAATTCCACTGACACCGCAGCCTGTGCAACAGCCCAAATCATGGGGTGAGTTAGTCAAAAGTTTGCTAACAGTGAGTCACGTCATTACATCCATGCTAAACTTAATTGCCTTATTCCAAGAGCTGCAAAAAGCACTTTGCACTTGAGCTATGAGCTAATGACATCGCATCTGTTGCATTGTATACTTTACTTTCCTTCAGCGGCTCAATTATTCATTTTTTTCATGTCGACAAGACGTTCAATCGACTTTTAGTTAGACTTAAAAACGCCAAGCTTTCAAAATTCTCACATTCACGGGTTAAATATATATCGTAATGAACCTGTTATAAAATTTGTTTAAGTCCAGCTTCCTGTTTGAGCGTAAAATGACGTTGAGTTCATTTGTTTTTGTACATTTGGAAGCCAGACGTTTTGGTCTCTTATAAACCATTTCTAATTTTTGTCATACGTTTGGTGTACAATTGTTAAGTCTAGTATTCCAGCAAAGCTAAGTGCAGCCAGGAGAAAGTTCAAAACATACAGTCATTTATGTGTTACAGTTGTTAGTTAAAATTGAAACGTTAGATAAAAATAATTTCAACCCATATCCAGTTTGATTTGAAATTGCCTTTGTCTGGTATTCATTATCAAATATATTTTTAAGAAACAAAGTAAGTGCAAATCAAACTAAGTTGAAATGATAATCAAAGGCTCATTCACAGTTAGGGATCGAACAGCTAGCAAACAGTCAGCGGCAAGAGAACAGCTAGCCGTACGTTAGTGTACGTTCTCGCATGAGAGGTCACAATTTTCGTCTGGGGTTAATTTTTACCGGCAACACACAGTATTATGATTACAGCTAAATTATTAAGCACTTCACGGCAATTGTACATGATTGAGAAAGCGAAGATTTATTATTTTTGCTTTTCTCTTACTTCTACCAATGTTTATCACTACCTCTGCTCTTGCAGCTGTTGCTGGGTAAATAAAATTCAATGCTGCAATCATTGGAGTGGGAGCATGCAGTGTCCCGTATGAACTGTTTCAAGCTCATGCAATAATTGTAAAGATGGAACATCAGGCATTATAGTACCATTTTGCCAGTGTAATAGTGCTATTTTGCCCTAAAACAGCTACATCTAGGGAGGCACCATATGCATAAAGAATGTAATTTGCAAGAAATATTCAGTGCTGAGTTTCTGCAATGAATTATTGTAAGTCACACACACAAAAAATGGAAAGAACAGGTGGAAAGAGATGGTGAAAAGATTTTATTTTGGCCTCTCCATCCCTGTGCTCATAACTTGAAAAAGTCACTATCATATCACTATCATAAAAATTGTCACGTGCAAACAAAATCCTTGACCTTTTCAGAACTAAGTTTGTACGAGCTCCATCGAACACCTCAAGAGGCCATTACTGATGGAACAGAGATTTCAATCTCACCACGCAGCCTCCACAGTGAACTCATGTGCCCTATCTGCTTAGACATGCTGAAAAATACCATGACAACAAAAGAGGTACTAAGTAATAATATTGATGTCTGTTAATATTAAATTACAATTTATGTTATGGCACTACAGCCGATTCAAAGCTATGCATTATTACCAATAATTATTGCCAAACTGTTTCATCAATTTCTGAAAGTGTACTTGTTAAAATTATTAATTAATTCTAGAAATACATAATATATTACTCGCATTTTACTTTTCTTGCAAAACAAAATGGAGACATCAAGTAGTTTTTGTTGAGTGTATAATAATTATTGTACCAGTACACTAGAAAACTGGTTGGACATTTAATAGGAATCCTTCCATTTCACAACATGCTTATTTAATTCAACTGATTATTATTGTCAGAGAACAACAAAGAGACTAAACAAAACAAAACAACAACAATATGGCCAGATCTTGTGCCCATGCAGGCCCTTTAGGATGAGTCATTAAATAACAACATCCTGTCCTAGACATCATCCATCTGACATGTTTGTTTGCTTGTTTGTTTTTGTTTTGTTAATCCTAACAGAGTGTGTAATATACAAAAACAAACTAACAGTTATTAAATGCTATTCTCACCCAAGCAGAGTCATTTACAATGCCCTATTGTTATTTTGACACAGTGCTTACACAGATTCTGCCAAGAGTGTATTATCACAGCTCTAAGGAGTGGGTATGTATGCTTCATTTTTGAGTTCTTGTTGCAACTATTAAACTAAGTTTATCCTGCTTTGTAAAATTAATCAAGTTCACTGCACATACATTACATTATATACAACCAAAGTCTCCTGCAATGGAGAATCTGGCTGCATATAATTATTACCATTATACTGCTTCTGCAATGGTCTTTATAATACTTACAAGTACACTTTGGATTACCCAAGCCTCAATTTACACATCACTAAATGTAACATCTGGTATACATGTACAGGGCTGAAAATAACACCGCTGCATGTTGGCCGTTCAAGATGACTGGCCAAGTAAATTTTAGCTTGGTCATACGTTGTTTCTGGCCGCGGTCAAATATAAAATCAAAAATGAAATTTTTGCCTAATTTAATACACATTTATAGTAGCCCTCACCGATTAACCCTTGCACACCTGGAGATTTTGCAGAAAAACGTGTTTTGAAGCGAGTCGAGGGGTTTTCTGGTCAAAGACGTGCTAAACAGAGCTAAAACTTACCACAAACCCGTTTACGGGTCGTACAATGGACGGTCTTCTCATCCAGATGCAAAATATTTGCTTACGAAGTTCGGGCATGCGCAAAAAGCAAAATTTCGACATAGTTTTTGGGTTTAAAAGTGACACAGCAGTCTCGGCTTTTACTTTTCGCTTTCTCTCCTGCCCTTTTTTTTCGCTTTCCCGGCCTCATTTTTTTGTCCCTTGCTGGGCATTTAGTAGGCTTTATTTTGATGTCAGAGTTTTTAGAAAACCTTTCGGGATCCTACGATTAGGTACTCAGAAAGGTAGGTGGGTAATTGAACAAGATTTTCCTGAGGATTTTCAGGTCAATGTTACGTGGTTTTTGGCCTTTTTCTCCAGTTTCCTTGAGTGAATTGTGCTCATTCTGGTATGGTTTGAAAGACCTCTTTACTCTTCACAAGTTAGTGGGCAAGTTTTTTCTTAACGGCCAAAACTGATGACGTCACAAGGGGTACAAAGGACATGGATCCGCTCGGGCGGTTATGGGCGGTTCAGGGGCGAATGTGTTAAGCTATGACCAAAACCCATTTTAACATACTAACATGATGTGAACTTTGAGTGTTTTGCAATGGAATGCATAAATTGAGCAATATTACTTGCCTCACAAAAGCAGCTGAAAACAGATGCATGTTATAGTGTCATCAGTTAAAAGTGATTTATTTTCGTGGCACAAATGGATATACTGTGTAGGACGTCACAATAATGCTTTCAGAAGGCAAATTGGTTTGCAAAAATACAATTTTTGTATAGCTTCAAATAGTACCAGACATCCACTGATCGTTGTATTTTATTGAAGGAATATTCTGCGTTGTATGCACCTTCACAGCAGTCAAATGCGAAAATCTACTTTTCTTCCAGTTCTCTGTCTCCTCAAACTCTCCAAGAGCTCGACACGAAAATATGCAAAACTTTTGTTGATTATTCTGAGACCGAAAGTAACGAGTATGTTATGAGTTGCGAATCTTTTAAACAAGGGTCAAACAACGGTTCTGTTTAATTCCAGGTTAAAGTTTGAGAATATGGATTTAGGCAAGACGAATGTTACTTTAACTCATAGCAAACAACAGGGGAGCATGGAAGTTTTCTTTTATTGTTTAATGTGACCGGTCAAATTCCTAATCTGGCCAGACATTGTCCAGTGACCAGCCGTTATTTTCAGCCCTGCATTTACACTGTACTCTGTTATTATTATCCATTATCATTATCATCATTATTATATTAAAGTTATTATTATTATTATTATTATTATTATTATTATTATTATTATTATTATTACTATTATTTTATTTATTTATTTAATTTTAAGTTAATGAAATTTTTCTGAAAAATTTAAGTTTGGCAGCAGCATTGTCAATGCTGTTTTAGATAGCATAGATTTCTTGCTTGTTTGGTTCTCTGTTGATGTACAGTGCATATATATGTTGTGGTTTAATTTTTGTCTTGGTAGCAATTTTTTCAAACCAGTTTATCTTTTTCAAACCAAGTCAAATTTTTGTATCCAGTTCAAATTATTTCAAACCAGTTTTTTCCAACAACTGTCTGAAAAGGGATTTCATCTTTTGGGGTGTGGTTGAAAAACAGGGGCGTGGCTTTTTAGGGGGGTCTGAAAAGAATATTTGAACAATATTCTGTACTCTCCCATCCCCTCAGCTACCTCTGCACTCCACCCCCACCGTTCACACTCCCCTCTACTCTCCCCCCACTTTCCAATAGCCTCCCCCTTTCCTCTGTTCCCTCTTCCATCCCCCCCTTGTGCGTCTATACCATCTCACTATGTTAACCGAAAGAACTAGGCATTCACCTGGACTTGAACTCGGACCTCTCGATCCAAAGGCGAACTTCCTATCCATTAGACCACGAATGATCTCTATGCGAGTATCTCATAAATTAACTAATGTAGAAATCGTATAATTGAGCCCAGACCGCACTCCGTTAAATATTGTTAGAGTCCAAGGCCCTATCGACCAAACATTTACCCCAGTCTCTCTCGCCGCCAAAACCACGGCAAACATGGCCGACTCTGACAATTGCGTATACGAAGAACAATTTTATCGTGAAGTAGAACCGCTAAAAAGCCAATTAAAGACTAAGGACTCCAAAATAACTTGTTATCTTGAGAACGAATTCTATGACAAAGCCAAAAAATTCTTGAGAGAGAAGACAGAAAACCAACTTGGACTTCCAAATGACCATCGACCGGAACCATGCACCCCACTAACGAAATGGGAAGAACAAACGGTGACTAGAAAAAAATGGATTTTCAATAACAACAAGCTATTCACACAAGACAACAAAACAGTTGTATCGAAGCGACACCTATTTCAAGTTTTACGTCAGGCACACAGCCGAATATTACACAGGGGAAGACAAATCACATTCAAGTGGGTGCTTGACAGTTATGCAGAAGTTAACCAAAAGGTCGTCAACATCTTCGTCAAAATGTGCCGATTTCATGCGGAACAACGATCCATAACAAGCCGTGTAAAGATTGTCGACAAACCACTACAAGCACCCACTTTTCAGTAGTAACTAAATTTGGAAAAATTCATACCGTTATTTCTCCAACTAGGTTAAGGAAGTGTACTGCCACCAATCTTCAGTTTGATTACAGCAAAGAAATCTCTTTTACTATGGCTTGTAAACAGGCAAATCTTCAAAACAATTGATTTATTTCCAATTTGATCCAAATAAATTTTGTCAAACAATGTTACATTATTTAATAAGTGAAGTTAATGTTATGAGTGACATGGTTTATTTCCTTTGTTTTGTAATAAATCTATTCTATCCAACACAATTGTTTCTTGTTGCTTTTATTAATCTATTTATCTCTTTGTTTACAGCATAACATCCACCCTAACCATATCAACATAGCTAAAAATAATAAATCACTGCTTAGGCCTAATCTGTAACTGTGGCTGAAAAACATCCCTTGGTTGAAAATAAAAACCTCAAACTTGACCCTACCCTCTACACCTAACCCTAAACCCTAACCCTAATTACAAAACCCCTTGTCCTGAAAGAGAAAACTTGAAACTTTAAGACTAATATCCAAACAAAACACATACACACTGTTTGAATGAAATCTACAAATGTACATTAAGTTGTTAGGAAGTAGAGAAAAGAGAACAAATACATTACTCTATATAAAGCATAAAATTCACAAGGCAAACACTATTGGACTGAAAACACACTCTGTCTATTCAAAATAAAATAAAAACTAGTTTGAAATTATGTAACCAGGCTAAAATTCTCAAACTAGTTTAAAATTTGTAAACTAGTTTGAAAAAAATTGGAACCAACGAAAAAATTGAACCATAACATATACAGACACATGCATATATTAAACTGTTATGTTCATGCCTCATTATACAGAAACAAGGAGTGTCCAACATGCAGGAAGAAGTTGATTTCAAAGCGATCACTGCGGCCGGATCCTAATTTTGATGCTCTGATTGCAAAGGTATAATATGAATAATTATAACACTGAACTACTTTCAAAATAATTATTACAATTATTGCATTATTACAGTACATTATTTATGGTCATGTCTTATGAACACACAGTGGTCTATGGTAGAAAATGATACCAGTAATTGGGCCAAATTGGCCGCAATTTCACAAAATGACCAAATCCCCTCCAAAAAGTACCATTGCCTTGGTGGTTTTTGCACAATGCTCTTCGATTTGTGTTGATTTTAATTTTGCATCTTAGATTTATCCAGACAGAGATGAATATGAGGCACATCAGGTCAGTGGAAGTTAATAAAAAACTTAATTAATGTTACCACTTAGCATTCATATAATATTATGCAGTTTGTGCAAAACGACAACTCCATTCTTAATATAATTATTTTATCACAGAAGTCAGCTACATAATTATACATGAATTTTAAGGCATCTGGATGGTGTAGTTAATTATAAACAGGGCTCAAAGTTTATTTTTGGCTTTGTTGTGCTACCAGGTTTAAATTTCTAAGTGCACTGCCAAAATTTTAGACACACAACTAAACGTTTTAGGAGCACAGCTTAAAATACTGGTGGCACCAAAAAAGAATCGGAAAGCTTCAGACATTGTGTAAGTAATCATTTATTTGCATGTTATCTTTTGTTATTTTGTTATTTTGTTTTGTTATCCTGTGTCTGTGTTTCATAAGGGAAATTTAAAATATTATTACATTGTTGACTGCACATTGATTTAACTGGGATATTTAAGTTCATTGTTTTAAAATTGTTCTTACCTTGAAGAAAAAAAGTCTCTTAATCCAGGTTGTTTAGGCATTCTTGGCTCTGGCTTGAAATTTCACATTGACCGGTGAACTCAATTGCCGAGAAGCATGTGTTTTAAATGCAGCCTTCACTCGCATGTGTCAGCAGAGTCTTTGCAAAACCGAAAAGGGTCTGGGATGGAATGGAAACGTTGAGCTACAAGTTCTGAGAAACCACAGGGGAAAACAACAAATAAAACACATGCTGATGCAAGGAAAATGTCATGTAACTTTATTGTTTGGAGCCTGATTTTGTCATACATATGATTGAATTATTTTATTAAAATATTTCAAGCTTCCATTTCGTGTCTAACTAGTTGAAGTACATAAGGATGGTCAGGTGAGAAAGCAGAGTTGAGTGGCGATGAGCTCAGTCACACTAAACGCCAGGATTTTTAGGCGCAAAAGTGCGATCACACATTATTTTTTAGGCGCACAATCAAAAATCTAGTCGCATGTGCGAGCAGCTGGTTGTTAACTTTGAGCCCTGATAATTAAATCCCATGAGGTTTGTGTATCTGGCCTGGGTTGTTCAAAAGGTGGATAATGCTGTACATGACTGTACACCGGGTCAATCACTATCCATTAGATCCATTCTTGCAAAACCAATTATTGCTCAAGTTATCCAGTAGATAGTGCTGTCCATTTTTCTAACAACTGGGGACAGTTAAGGAACCTTGTTTACAATTGTAAGCTGCTTGTTACAATTCAAGTCTTATGTTTGTTATTTTTACTGTTAACAGGAAAAGGTACTGCAGAGATTAAACAAGCACCACAACCAGCAGGCATTGACAAGTAGTATTGAAGAAGGGCTTAAACTCCAAGCAATAAACAGAGCCCAGAGAGTGGTATGTTGATTCATTCTTGATTACGATCAACAACATAGTAGTTTGATTTGCAGTTGTAGTGCCACGATGGTGTCCTAATCCCAGTTTTTGTTTAATACCTTGTTTCTCAGAGAAAACGATCATCTGATGACCCAGGTAATAATACACCAGGTATTAATTAATGTAAATTGTACAAGATAGAAGTAGTGTATATGTGACATAGGGGACTTAATGCTGTATTTCATTTATGTATTTTTTTCCCGCATAGCTGGAGCAGGAGGTCCGGGAACACCAGGTTCCACAGGCCAGCCATCTGCTGGGGAGGGAGGTAGCAACACCGTACGTAAGAGGCAGAAGACATCCTCTGATCCGGAATCAGATGCAAGTGAAAGTGAGTTGAATTGTGGCAGCTATTAGCGACCTTTAGATTGGAGTACAAGTACAACTACGAGTACGAGTTTTCCGTACTGAGCACGCGCATTAGGTTTCGAAGTCCAAATTTTTCCAAGTGTGCGTGCTCAGAACAGAAAACTCTTACTCCAATGTAAAGGTCCCTATTAAGATGTTCACTGCCTGATGCACTATGTTGGTTATCAAAAGCTAAATCTCTGAATGGTTGAAAAGGCAATTACTGAGTTAGGAATAATCCTCATTAAAAATGAAAAACATTAAGTAAAAAAAAATGGAATATACCTTTTTCAAATGTCCACTTGTTCAATAATAATATTTTATACAATTTTATACATTTGAACAGACACTGTGGATTCTACTGGAGAAGCAACTGCAGAAACCTCAGAACCTCTGAATGTGAGAATACTACTGTATTATCATTGTAAGAATAACAAAGTAGAGCAGTAAATAACTGTTTTCAATTGAATGTATAAAGAAATTATGTGATTCTTTGGTTTTGGTTTTCTCTATGATTTGCTCTATGAGAGACTGGCTAGAGCTGGCTAACCAACACTCAAGGTGCATCGGTCAAGGCATGTAAAAAAAAATTCTAACTAGCGTAGAGCCTGATGGCACATTATTTCCAGTTATGGATAATAATTCCACGTGAGCCCATGCAGGCAAAAATCAGGAAGTCACAGGCGTAGGAAACCTGTTAATACAGACCACTTCAGGGATTTTGTAACGGTTCAGTATAGTGAGTTGTTGTTGTAATTTATCTAATTAATTATTGTATTTATTTTTGTTTCTAATTCTATTTATTTTTGTATTGAATGACCAGCCTGTAATTCAGTCTTTGACTGCAAAAGGTTTTAATAAACAATTTAACAGTGTCTGATCTAGGATTTCTAGCTAGGGGTGCAATGTGTCCCAGTCAACAATTTTCAGAGGGACATTTGATTTTGTTTTGGGGGGGTCACTATATTTTTTTTTATTCTAATGTGCCGGGTGTTATGTTATCAAGAAATGCAATGTTCAAGAGTGAATTGAATAGTATACAGTTGTTGTCTAGAGGAAAAGTAAAATAAGATTATTCATGGGAGCGTAACAAATCTGAACCGAATTTTACTTCAGCACAGTTTTTCAACAGCTGAAGTGCGCCAAAATGACCCAGAACAGGTATTTGAAGGGGACATATTTGCTCAAACCGCGGCAATCCCGCAATGGCGCGCTCTAGATCACACTGATTTAATAATATTAATAATAATAATAATAATAATAAATGACTGGGTTAAAAAGCTTGCATGAACTTTTCAACCAATCAGATGAAAAAATAAAACCAATCGAGACTTAACTTTATTAGTCACTCTCATTTCCCTGCGCTTAGCACCGGCTGCCTTTACTGGCTTTGCGTTCTGATTGGCTGTTAACCCATGAAAGTAATTGTTAATTACTTTGTTTTGAGGTTGGCTGAAGTGTATCATTTCCATCAGAGCGTAACTCGCTCTCTGATTTCTTTGGTTTTGGTTTGACGACAGTCAATTGAAAACATCTGTATAATGCAGAGAATTACTGTAAACTAACTTAAGTGATTAGTTATTTTGCAGATTTTCTGCATTATCTGCAAGTACTGCCCCAAAATTTGGACCAAAGAAATGAAGTGAACTTGAATTTTTGTCTAGGAAATTGAGCTGGTGTTCAAGCCTCACCCAAAGGACCATGATCCAGAAACCGTGGCCCAGCAAACTCGTTACATTAAAACCACAGCTAATGCTTCAGGTGAGCTTTGTGAGATCTAAATGACATACTCGTATATTTTATTTGTTAAGACCCTAATCTTTATTTATTTATTTATTTTTGTTTCTTTGTTTGTTTATTTATTTATTTGTTATTTTTTTCTTTTCTTGTGAAGTTGACCATCTTGCCAAGTACTTAGCCATGAGACTGGCACTCGAATCTCAGCAAGATGAGGCTGGTGAGTGGCCATAGACCTCAACAGGAATCTTAAGTACCTACCTGCATACACAGACTCCTTTAATACCATTCCAGAAATTCTGGTTGGAAAACAAAAACATGCAATGGACCATTCTATTTGGAATATTTCAGAAATTACACTATGGATCATGTTTATTTGTCTTTTAGCTCTCCTGTTTACAAGGTGTACATGTACACCTTGAGGCCTAGGTTTATCTGTTCTTGGTATAATATTAATTTTGTCTCCAATTTCCATCTTGTTGGTTTCTTTGAATGTAAGTGCCTAAGTAAGTAAGTGCCTCATGTTTGTTTGTGTTTGTTATTCCTGGTTGAAATAATATTATCGAATAATAATCAAATTTCAAGAGGTTATCGATAGCCTTTACTTAGGCCCACTTTCATTTAACCCTTCCTGCCCAAGGGGTACCCCAGTGACAAGTAAAATCATCTCGCGTTAGCCAGTGTAAAATCTTTAAGTGGCACTTTTGGGGGTTAAAGGGTTAAGGTCACTAAGTGCTGTCTCTGAATCTTGTCATGCACAGTTCAGTTCTGAATCTTGTCATGCAAAGTTCAGAAAATCAACATGCTCTACTTTCATGGAGAAGGATGTTGGAAAACTTAAAACTTGTAAACAGGTTATCCAGGGCAACTTATACCTAATGAAGATGACTGACAGGTGTTTTTGCACCGATTCAATTGTCCCTGAGTAATTGTTACGGTTTATGCATGCACAGGAAATTGGCAAAAGAAAACAAAACTTATTTAAAGAAAAATGAAAAAGGAAGGTGAATTCTTGTGTCAGTGCCCTCTGACCAAGTATATTACTTTTAAATTTTGTTACTTGTCAGTCGAGAGTGATTACTGTATTGAAGTGAAATTGCTGTTGAAACAGCAAACTACAAAGAGTCGTCATAAGCGCTTCAAGTTTGAGGTAATCTAGCTGTAAAAATGCTGGTACAAGTTTTTCACAATTGATCATTTAAAATAGGTGCCAATGCGTCAGAGGAGAGTGTTGAAGTTCAACAGTTCACCATTTACATTGCAAGCACACCAGGACAATATACTGTAAGTAATTATTATTAATACACGGAGGTACAAATTGTACAGTGTGCTAAAATCTTATGTGCCTTGAGGTTTTCTTATACAATTAGCCACAATCTGGCAATCTGTGGCCATACTGTTTCCTGTTTTGTGTTGTCGCTTTTCAGAGAAGTGGCTGAAAAGTCATTAATGTCAGGGGCCCTATTTTATATTATTATTATTATATTATTATTTTATTTTATTTTTCCTCCAGCCACTTCCTGGTTCCATGATACTGGATTATGTTAATGAGAAGGTAACGCTAAAGACAAATATAAAATTTTGTTTTGACTCAAGGATGAAGAGCATCTTAAGATTGTATAATAACTATTTGGATTCTTGTTGTTTTTTAGCTTCGTGAGGCCTTGAAGAAAATATCAGACATGTTAGATATTGTCATCATGGCCTCATGAGGTGAATGTCTTACCAAAACCTTGCGGCACACTTGAGGAAATAGCTGAGCTAACTGCCTGATCAGGCATTTTGCTCTGCTCTTTTCTCAATTGCATAGCAAGGTGCTATTATTAGTATTTCTCATGTTCTTATGTCAACCTTTTTTTCCCTATTTTCTTTGTTTTGTTTTGGTTTGGTTTTAGTACTGGAAGGTTAATAAGCCTCTGGAGATGTACTATGCACTCAGCAAACCACCACAGAGTTGACATACTTCTGACCCATGGAGCAGCAAGCTTCTCAGAGCTTTCTCTTTTTCTTTTAAGTCAAAAGATTAATTGCATTTACACATATTAATTTACACCTCCATAACATGATTGTGTGATTCTTTCTTTGCATGAGAAAATTAATTTGTTGAAAAATATTGATTTACCATTGTTCAGTGAAGTTTCTGTCCCATGGCAGGAAATAACTCCAAAGGAAAGGTTCTGAGAATTATAATTTAATAAAAACTGGAGAAGAACTGCTGCCACAAAGTGCAAGCCACAAATTATTGTATTATTGTTGTGTTGCCTTTCTAAAGAACACAAACCCTGCTTGCAAATTATTCTCCCTGGTCCTTATTTCTGCTTATACACTAAGATATTTAATTTTGCGGAGCAATAAATGTTGTGCCACATCCAAAGTAGGTCCTCAGCCAAAGACTTCCTTCACATTTCCAACTAAAGGCTTGTTCAATTTGTGGCCAAAATAGTAAGTGTATTATTGCTTTGGGGAGAAGAGATTGCATGATAAGACAAAAGAATGCCTGCACAGGATGCTACACACTGATAGCACTGCTCACATTCTTGTGAGCAGATCTTTTCCCAGGATCTTTGTCCATTTACAGGCATTAATTTGCTGAGCTAAGCTGTGGTACTGTATGTGTACATAATTATAATAAATAACAACAGGGGTGTCTGGTGGCTAACCTAGAGTCCATGATTATTCTGTTAGCAATTAATAATATACATGCAAGAATTTCACAATGCTGATTGGCTGAGAGCATGTCAGTTAATCCCAAACAGTGCAGAAAGTTGAAAGTGAGTGACAAAAATTTAAATTGAGTGCAGAAAGTTGAAATTAAATTTTCGCATGTATATTATTAACAAGTAATCAAATGATTTTGAGTGCAATGACTACAAATTGCACTCGCCCTAAGGGCTCATGCAATTTTTTGTAGTCTTTGAAAAATTTACTTGTGCTTATTTATTCCAAATTGCACTTGAAGTCATTTGATTATCCATACTAATTTTTTGTGTTACAAATACATGTTGAATAGCAATACAGATCAAATTCAGCGAATCCACTGCATTAGTTATTAACGAATAATTATGTTGAGATGGTGTAATTTAGCACTCCACCAGAATACTACAAGCATCCCTTTGCCCACCCCAAATCTCCCCCCCCCCCCCC
>BLFK01000104.1:1130736-1147508 GCA_014634185.1 Astreopora myriophthalma | reverse complement strand
GGGGGGGGGGGGGGGGACCTGGGGATGCAGTTGGGCATGTTAGAGTACATGTTATTTGACTTGCAATCCTATAGCATCTAAGTGGTTGCAGTAGGGAAAGAAGTAGGAACTGAGCTTAATATGTTCATGTCGAAAGAACATGACAGGTCTTGTTTGAGGGGCATGACACTCATTTGAGAGAGTATATTTTTTTGCTTCTAAATTAATCAATGTATTTTAGGATTCTGCTAGTTTGAATAATACAAGTGCAGATGAGTGTACTTGAAAAGCAAGTTTCTCCCTTATTAATGTGCTCAAAACAGTCTTCAAGCCCAAATCATGAACGTCTAATGGGCAGCTGCAGCCCCTTATGTAAATTAATTTGCATAACCTGTTCTAGACTACCCTGCAGTCGTTTTTAAGTAGTAAGGAAATACGACTCCCCTAAAAGCGACTGTGCAAGAGGCTAGAGACTTCTTCGGGTTAACGCTGAACTGGGAGTGAAATACCATGGCAGACTATAGGTTTTGTCACACTTCTTATCCTTGGATGATTATTTTTTACATTGCTAACCCTAGGCCTGCCTGGAATAACAGACAGCCTAGGCATACGAGCAAAATCGCACCTCCACCCTGGGGTAAGGGGTGATTTTCGATTCGTTTAGCTATTCTTTCGTTCGGCATCCAGAGTGCAGGGTCGTAACGAGGTATATGGGATCAGGGATCAAAGGCCAAAAAAAGGGTGGGATCCAGGATCTGGGATCACAACCGCCTGGATCGGGATCAGCGGTGTTTTTCATCGGATCAAGGGTCACGCGTTCTGGATCAAAAATTCTGCGGGATCAGGGACCAAAATTCTCATCACTTTTGGAACCAGGGATCAAAAATTTGGGTAAAATTGCGGGATCAGCGATGAAAAAATAATTATATCTCGTTACGAACCTGAGAGTGCTCCACGGTGCTAAACATTTCTTTAGTTCAGTATAAACGCCGATTTGAAAACGGTTCGCTTTCGCTTATTGTGATGGTACCCCATCTAAATTATTTGAAATACTGGGCAATTTTCTGCTCCTTTCCTCGTTAGACTATTGGACATCGGCGATATTATCACGAAACTAGACTTGCCCCAACTCTATTTCTGCGCGCCAGCTCAACTTATTCCGGCGAAATACGGACTTGGCGAGCAAGTCTCACCACGAAGGGAGGCAAACCATGGCAACGCAGAAAGTTATGGATTTTTTTTAGAAGAAAAGCGTCTGCATTTCTTTTTCCCTGTCACACTGTCTCACTTTATCAAAAACAAGATAACATTGCCGTTAATGCGAGTTTCCATTGGTTGTTGGCGACAAACAGATGAAATAATAATAAAATCTGTGCCCCTATCGCCAAGTTAAATTGTTGAAAACATCAGATCAAGCTGACCGCAACCTCTGTAAATATTGCTATTAAAAATGAAAGAAACGAACAAAAGCTTGCACACATAATCCTTCCTTGCTTAATAATCAGTGTTGTCTAAGTTTGCATTCGTCCTCTTAATAATTCATTACAGATTACACTCGCTTCAGCAGTACCGCCCAATCAAAAATTAAGGAAAATCACTTATAGATAAAACTGAAAATTTCTTTACGCATTCGCATATTTCTGTTGTTAAAAAGTTTAATATCTTGTTTAAAGATGGAAGTCTTGCCAAAACAACGGGGAACCGAAAGGAGCGAACATTTTGTAATACACTTGAAGTGCAGCGCACGTTGAATTCAATTCAGTTGTCTGTTTTAGTCGCTAAGTTTTGCATAATATTTACGACCAGACATTTCCAAAAAACATTTTCATTGTTTCCAAAACCATCGACAAAATTCTGGCAAATACGCGCCGTCCACGTGCCTGAGCTTTGCAAAGGGCCCTCTGACGGCGTCCACCTTGATTGAAATTCGTTCATCTTGTTAAAGAGCCTGAAGTTTGTATCTAATATACGCATCAATGGCTGGGACACGAGAGGAAATACACTTCCAACGTTTGAAAGATTTACACACTGCCGGAAGATACTCTCCGAATCGTCTGGATCAAATGGGTTTATGCCACATTCATCATGCAACTCTCCGTGGATATCTGCAGTGTGCAAAGTGGCTTTATAGGCATGGAAGCAGTTTGACAATCCGGTAAATAAACAGCTGTCTTGTGTTTATCGACCTTGCCAATATAGGTTTACCATCCGTGTTTTCATAATATGACGGCTCCATTACTCGTTCATGTAGTTCATATTTTGTTTTGTTTTGTTTCATTCTTCCTTCTTCAATAAACACCAGTTTGGTGAACAAGTTAATTATTTCCAAGGCGGGTTGATTTCCGGCATTCACACAAGCCGACCCTAGCCTTCCATTCAAAATTAATGCAATTGGCATTTTTAGACGGGGTAATTGTGAAGACTTCAACATGTCATGTCTATTACGTCTCCCTGAAAACCTTGCAGAACAACAAACAACAGAATAAAAAGAAAACAAGTACATGTAACACCATCTAATAGCTTTCTCGTCAGTACGTAGTCCTGTTAGTGTTGTAAAAAGGAAACTACCCTGTTGAACAACATTCAGTGGAAGTATTCAGGCCTGCGTTTCAGTCAAAAGTTCGGAAACGTTTCGGGACGTATTCTTTTTCTTTTTCTTAACTTAAAAATATGTCAAGAGACCAGTGTTTTCAGAATAAGAAGATCGCGGTTTTAGAAAAGAAACGGGTCCCACAGGTTCCCGTGGGGCCTGTTTCTTGAAAAAGTTTCTACTTCTTCTAAACTTTGCAGGAAGTTTCATCTTGGCCTGCTAATCACTTTTCAGCAGTAAAAAATGGGTGTTAACGAGTGGGTGTGGACAAAACGTGGGGTAGGCCATGGCCTAGGCCATCGGGTAGGCCATGGCCTACACCATGGCCTAGACCATGGCCTACCCCACGTTTTGTCCACACCCAATATAAGGTGCTTTTGCAGCACTTTCCAGTGGCCGCGGTAACTTATTTCGTCACAAAAATGAATGCACGTCGTTTGGCAATAATTGGTGTTTCATGTGATACCACGACATTGCTGCTACGTTATACAGTGCTGTAGTGTCAATCCTTTCAACAAGAAAGTATCCTGAAAGTGCTGAAAATGGTTTCAGCCACCTTAACACAGATTCCCTTGACCTCATCTTTGCAGGTCTGCGGAAGGTTCGGTACCAGCTCACTATGCGGCCGCTGGAGGCCATCTCGAATGTCTCAAATGGATTCATAGAAAAGCTTCGAAAAGTATTTGCATGACGGTCTGTAATATTATGTTGTCCAAATCTCTAATTCGGGGCATTCGTTGAGCCTTGTGAACCATTTTAATTGAACTAATGGTGATTGACTTTTCAACAGGACTACAATGGAGCAACGCCGCTGTATTTTTCAGGTCAGAAAAGTTCGCTACATTCTAACGACAAACTTATGAAACCGCCTTACTTCAAAATGCGTGCTTAAGGGAAAAGAGGCGCTGATCAAATTGAGCCATGTCTTCTCCTCGATTTATTTGGTATCAAGATGGCCTCAGTTATTCTGTGAAGTGTGGATAACCACGTTGTCTGGTAGTCGAATCATTACCCCAGAAATCTCGTCCCCAGAGCCTTAGTCACCGTTGTTGAGCGGAAGGGGCAGTGATTCGTGGAGCTGACCAAAGGGATTGAAGCCTCTAGAAACGAGATTGCTATCCCAGTAGCTATAGTCAACTTCGTTCCCAGGGTCTCTCCAGGAGACAGGAAGACGAGAGACCCTGGGAACCAGGTTGCCCCAGTAGTTTGAAAACGTAAAGAAAATTATTATGTTATGCTCTGAAAGGCTAGATAGTGACTTATCCGTCTGATAGCTTCTAAGCTTTGAACAACAGGGGCCCGATTGATACAGCAATTTGGCCGACAAAAGCTGACGTCCCCAGGGACGGCGAAGCGTATTTTGAATAGGCCATTTGCCTCTGGTTCAAAGCGAGTCTTGGTGCTAAACCATTCAAATGATAATGAAATTGATTTGAATGAAAATACACAACTCATTTGTGTTTGAATGGTTGTGCACCAAGACTCGCTTTGAACCAGAGGCAAACAGCAATTCGGAAATGGCCTATTGAGGGGGAGGGGTGGCTTACAAGCGAGCGCCGAAGGCGCCTACCTGTAGGGGGTCTGGGGGAAGCTTACTCCTTTATTCATGTCTTATGGGTCAGATGAAAACTAAGATTATGTTTGTTTACTATTTGTAGCCCAAGAAGGTAACATGAACTGCCTGGAGTGGCTAGCAAAGCTTTCTGGGACAGTTCACTGGGAGCTTTCAGGAGATAGTATGACTGCTATCCATGTGGCAGCTCTGGAAGGTCATTTGGAGTGCCTGGCATTTTTGTTGGGATCCGCTGGCTGTAGAGCGCTGGCTCGGGACAGAGCGGCCAACACGCCTTTGCATTACGGTGTGTTCGCGTTTCTTGGACAAAGTATTTAAGGAATTTGTAAGAGGAATGTTCACATTTGCTAGGAGCTTCCTTATGAGAGGGTGTCAGAGAGTGTTCAGAATGACATAACTGATTGGTTTGCTACTTTTGTACGCAAAAGTGACGACTGACCGACTGACCGATCGACCTACCGACCCACTGATTGACTGACTAACTGACTGAATGGATGACTTACTGATCGGCCGACTAAATCACTGACCAACCCACCCACCGTTAAGCCTTGACTAACTGGTAATAATATTTTAGCGGCAGCCTGTGGTCGACGCCATTGTGTGGAATGGCTTCTGTCTAACACTAATAGCTTGGGCAATGAGACAAATAAGATCGGTTCAAGTCCGCTGCACTTGGCTGCCCAAAACGGCCATTTGGAGGTGGTAAAGTTACTAGTTAGAAGGTGAGAAAACAATCATTTACTTAAGATCTTGCCTTGTATTCGCAAATCAGTCATTGATTTAGCTATTGAGCGCTATATGATACGTATGTCCACCACAAAAGCAGGGATGGACGGAGCGTATTTTCAATTAGGGCGGAAGAGGGAAAGGGGGGAGAATGGGGTTGAGAGCGAGCGCCAGGAGACGTTTAGGGGGATCTGGGCATTCTCCTTCAATAATTGTTTAAAACTAGAGGCACGAAAATGCTATTTTCGGCATTCTCCTCGAGATATTTCTGCCAAAAAAAGAAAAAAATGTGGATCACGTCCTCCCACAGTCCCCATTCCCCCCGGCTCTGCCGTTCCTAAAAAAACAAAAAACAAAAACAAAACAACTGACGAATTGACCTGCTCTCAACTGTGTGGCTCAGTTGGTAAGAGCACTGCACCGGCATCGCAGAGGTCGTGGGTTCGAATCCCGTTGGAGTCACTTGAATTTTTCAAGTGCATATGAGACAATTGCTTAAATTGTCCAGCAAGTGTGAGGATCATTTCGTCAGTTGATTTCTAGCCCGCACTTCATAATCATTTCTTTTAAAAACAAAACAAACAAACAAACAAAAACAAAAACGTTTGTCAATCCCAAAAGAAATTCTCGTTTGTTATAACGAAAACTTCGATGAAACAAAGAGGTGCTCAGGAGTCCATGACTTGGAGCCTCCATATGCACTGTATCCTTGGGTCAACCTTTGCGCGTGTCGTTCAATTTTTGGAATCACCGAAGTGTGAGTTTGACAGTGACTTTATTCTGATTGGGCATTTGAAACAGTTCGCGCGCGCATCCGAGAAACCCGCGGCGTTCTAGAAATAAAAAGAAACGCACAAAGGGTGACTTATCAGTAGGGCATGAGTGTATGGGAGAGGTGAGCCCCTAGACATGGGTTCCTGGGGTGCTTTATCTGTAAGCTTTCAACTGAATCGATTTACCCAGGAGCATCGGTTCTTGGTCTATGAGACTCCCTACCCGGCTGCAGCTGTGCACAGAGATTGGAAAAGATTCACTTTGTTCGACCAAAGGTGAATTCTCTACTAATAATAAGTTCAATACTCGATTAGAGGTGTGGCGATAAAGCTTCGAGACAGACTGGGCAGAACTCCGTTGAATGTGGCAGTGAACAGCGGAAATGAAGCATGTGCACAATTTCTACAACAGGTTGGCGAGCAGTATTTTTTAATTTATTATTTGTTTCCAATGGCTTTGATCAAAACCAGACTTGCTGTGAAACATGCGTTACGTTAAATTTCAACGACACAGTGACAGCTAAAGATTTTCTTGCACATTAAATTGGGAACCAAAGAAAGAAGCTCTAAAATGATCGGCAAGCTTATGTCGAGGCAGGGGCGGATCAGGGGAGGGTGGACTGGGTTGCTAGCCACCCCGCCCCCTTCCTTTTAGGGTCATTAAAGCTTGAAATGATCGAAGAAAGCAAAAGTATCACTGCCGCGATTTTGGGCCCCAATTGTTGAAAAAGCTAAACTGGACAAAGAAACGTTGTTTCGTTATATTGGTCGAACTGAATCGTCTTCGGTGAGAGCCTACTTCGTATGAAATCAGCGTTCAACTGATTTCCTCCGAGATCATTCTGTCACCTCTGCAGCTATTCCCCCCTGCCTTCAAAAATCCTGGATCCGCCACTGTGAGGACGTCGATATTAAAATCTATAACAGCAAGTAAAGCCTGGTCTTCATTGTGACATTCTCGAGCACAAATAACATACGCGACGCATTAGTGTTTTGATACCGAGAACCTTTCCTGGTACCAACCAGGCTTAAGAAACGATTAGCTGTCGATAAACACTCGGCCAGGATTGTCCGCAGGTACTGTGTTCAACGGATACTTTATAATTATTGGACAGAGAGATTTGGCGATTTCAGTTATATCACGTCATATTGACAACTGCATGTTAAGCTGAGATGTTAAAAAAGGTTAGTACACTTCACCGTCATGTCTACCGGACATCATGAGGCCTTCGTATCTTACCGGTTGCGATTACTCAGTCCTGGACATATCCCTCTCTGTTGAAAAAGGCGAGTAGAGATGGATGAGTGAAAGAGCAATACTGTGTAGTTTGTACAGGACTCTCTGAACAAGGCCAGCTTACATCAATGCATCGATTTAATATCCTTCCAGAGAACTATAAAACAAGCAACCAAACAATGCATCTAGCCCAAATACAATGACAGCTGCTGCACTAGACGGACAGTGTAATTACAAGCTATGAGAACCTCTACTTTCATGGCAAATGGCTTCTTCTTCCTCTTCTGTTTACATGGAAAATTTCAGTCTTGTTACCGAGATGCAAAAGCCCCCAAAGGCAAACCGAATAACTGAAAATACACGCAAGGCATACGTAGTTCGAGAAAATTCATCCCGCCTAACCGGCCTGAAGTATCCACGTGGGAAATTTTCCATCCGAGTTCCCGAGATATCGTTTCCAGAAACCGTGATCTCGCCAAGCGGGCGAGCCCACCTTCTCATATGAACACACGGAGATTGTTACAAAGCGTTTGTACGTGAAGCGAGATCTCGGAAACCCAGCCAAGCCGGTCAGCTGGGTTCACATGAAGAGGCCTTTAGGCCTTTAGGGCCTCTTCGTGTAAAGAATGTTCATATTTTTTCCATATGAACACTTCAGCTCGGTTATCGGGATAGGAATAATCAATAAATATTCGTGGTAGAACGGTCAGCACTTGAATTTGAGTTCTCATTTCTTTCATTTTTACGTTCGCAATGATTTTTTTATACTAAAAGTTGAAATGAAAGGATTTTTAGGTTTTTAGAAGCAATGAAAGCAAAAAAGTCTTGCCAGCTTGTTTGTTCGATTGCACCCTTGAAGGGTGGGGTCACCAACTTTCATCTTGGTAACCGGGTGAAATTTCCCATATGAACAGATGATAAAATTCAGCCCGATTACCGGGATCATGTGAAGAGGCCCTTAGAGGAGGGAAACAAAGCAGAAAAGAAAAATGATTCAGTATTCAAGAGAATGGAAGGGAGAAAGTTTTATGCTAGCGCCTTATTGGAAGCACTGTTAAATTTTTTCGTCTTAGTGTCCTTTTTTTAAACTTCTATAGGCAGAAGCCAACAGTAAAAAGATGTTCAAAAACCCAGTGGTAGGACCTCCCAATCTTAAGCGAGTGCGATTTGAGAGAAAGGCGATCGAAAGAGACTTTAATTCGCTTCAAGCCCATCAGTCAGGGCACTTCACACCCGCTATTACATCAACAGACAGAGAAAGGTCCCCACAGAAACCATATTCACTGTACAGAAATCGAGCCACTGGTAATGTTACAACGGATGGTGGAATGGACGGATTTAGCCGTGAGGGGAGCTCACAGTTGGACAAGAGACACCCGACTAGAGTTCCCAAGAGATTTGAAACTGCCTTCGAGGATTTACAAGAGAAAAATCACTTGACTCGAACAAGCCTATTACCTTGGTCACGTGTCTATAAAATGACGCAGTTCACCGAGGCCATGCCCAGCTCCCCTCAACCAAAAGTCTATTCCCTCTCGGACACTGATGCGCGTCAAAAGGTATCTTCTGAAAACTACTCATTTGTATCACTCAGTGGTACATACTAGTTATGCAATGCTTTCGAGTGGTATACCGTGAAATATCCCACGAGTGACTTGATTTCTCTTAGTATACACACGAGCCTTTAGGCGAGTGTGTATACAAAGAAAAATCAAGTCACGAGTGGGATATTCACGGTATACCACGAGAAAGCTTTGCATAACTAATTTATCCCATGCCACTCATTGAATTAGCACAAAACGTCACTCTTCAATGCTTTAACAGCAAATAAATTAAGTTTAAAAACATTCAACAGAATGGCAACGTTTCTTAATTTTGATTAAAAAAAATAAAAATATATAAATAGGTACTGCTCATTAAATGTATAAAAGCCTTTGTAGGCCGCGAGGAACGCCGGGAGTTTTTCGTGGAATACTACCCGTTGCATACCGCAGAATATGCAACGGGTTTCTAGCTTTCTGATTGGCTGTATTCTCTATGGCATGGGATAAAATCTTGTATTCTACTGTTCTGAAAAGGATATCACGGGATGCCCAGAAGTCTTCAAACGGTCAGCATTAGATAACACAGAGTTAAAATTTAAAACCAGATCAATGGGCCGTATTTGCTGTGGAACGAACATGCAATGGGTTCTCGTCGTGGAAAAATCATCTGTATCTGAAAAGATTTCCCTCCACCATAGCCCCCCATTCCATTTGTTCGTTTCGTGAGAATATGAATACCTGCTACTTTTTTTTTCTTTTTCTTTTCTTTTTTTTTTTAACCTTTTCTTCCTCTCAAATAAATTCTAGTGTGAAGCAAAGGATGTACAAATCACGGCGCATTGAAAATCTGAAAACAAAAAACGGATGCATTTGCCCCCTGGGCATCCCATAATAATCGTTATTATTCCATTCGGGTTTATTGGATATGAGATGGTAAATAGATTGTTTTCATTCACGTGACCAGCGGTCATATTCGTTTACTGAAACAAAAGGAAATATTTCCATAAAAATGGAGTTCAATTCCCCGAGGATTGTTTAGGTACACCAATATGGCCACCGTGACGTCATGTGAAAATGATCTATAGCCAACGACTCGCCTCGTTGGCTATAATTTTCGACCTCGGACATTTTGTCGACGGGAAATTTCGCTTCCCGCACAACTTTTTATGCTTGGCAACACTTGGCGCAATTAGTTTCCATGCAAGGTCGTACGGTATATGAGCTCTTAACTGAGATCGAGTGAGCAAACCACAACGCTAGAAACGCAATATCCAATGTTGAAAATTTAATAAATATCCTTCTATGCCCGACGTATGAGTAAAAAGGTCTATTATATTCAGATAGTGGTTTATTTCGGTAATAGTACTCTACTTAGTAGTCCTCATGATGCAATGTGAATGTATTTTAATAACCTTTGGATGTTGCCCTTCAGTAGCATTGTCTGGATAAATCGTCCGGATTCGATTGAGGCCTGTACTATTGTCTTGTTAAAAATTAAAATCCTCCGAGCTTTTGCCGATCTACGTCATCATCAGGGATGATAAAAATAGTGGGGCGACCCCTATGTGAATAAAAGGACAAGTCAAGTCTTTGTAATTAGTTTTCCCAATAAACATGATTTACTGATATAATATTTTGCTTGTAGACTACAAGCTTTGACATTCCTTCGTCGGGAGATCGAAGTACTTCGTTCTTATCAAAATTTGCCTCCAGAAAGAAGAATAAGGTATTTGTAGTCACTCCTTAGCTTATTAATTTCCGCCGATCATTCGAGTCTAGTCTTCCTTCCGAATATTGACTGGTAATCAAACCCAACTACCTTTCCCCCGGGACTAGAAAACAGTTTGTTCCAAGTCGGTTGTTGTTGTCATTTGAGTTGTTTCATGTATAAGGAGCTGGTTCCAAGACAGAGCTCATTATTAAGAGATATTTATCGACAAACAATGTTTATTTTACAAATTTAAGAGTTAAGAAATGTGAAAGTTTTGCAGGGAAAGTTTCCTACCCTTCCATATTCTCTCCCCCACCACCCTCAAAAGTTTAACTTCAGCCTTTCTTTCAAGACGACTCCAAGTGCAAAGTCTTCAGTTTTAACGAAAATTAGGTTTCATTCATTTGAAAAGTAAAACTAATTGTCTTCAGAAAAATTTTGAGGGTAGAAGAGCTTTGAAAAAGAGGTTGAAGTAAAGTCGGAAACGGATTATTGTAGAACATTAGAATCTAGCTAAACATGGGAATACTGTTAATAGAAGACATAAAACTTTCCCCGTTTAGCCCGGCGCAGATGTACAATCTTTCTCAGCTTCATAAGCGCACGTTATGCACCATAACCTAACCTCGCGTTTGCTTGAAGGAACCTCTTTAGTTTCGACTCTTCTCCTCCACTTCTAATAACTTCTCCATATTCATATCATTCCTTTCAGGAGCTTTTCCCTGCAGATGTACAAGTAGACCACTTTGATGACATCACAAGCATCAGCTCAAAAGAAAGTAACATTTTCAAGAGACTCTACAAGTTCTCCAAAGCAAAGTTGACCAAGTCGTCCAGCTTCTCCATCGAGAATGTGGCGGAGAATTATTCTTCACGCAGAAAAGGCAGCATCGTGGTTTCTGGAAACGATGGTTTCATCGCACGCTCAACAAACATGTCAAGCCAAGACATTGATCAAGGGGAAAAAATAAAAAGCCGAGAAGGTGGAAATTTGGAACTTTCATCCGCTGGCATTAACGACATGAACGAGACATCAATAGTTGCATCTAATGATCCCCGGAATAGTCCAAGAAAGCGCAGCGATGGGAAAAAGTCTCAAAAACCCGATTCAACAAAGGGATTTAAAGAGATTGCCGCCCCGCGCGATAACTCGATGATCTGGTGATGGATGACAGCAATATGCGCGTTTACGCTGAGCACAGATTATTTAATACCTTATTGTATTATTGTAATTATCTACAGCCCCCGGGTACCCCAAACGGAATTCATACTCCTTGTGGATAATGCTTTGCCGCGGGTACCTTGCTCTGCGGTACCGCCCTTAGCTTATAATCGTACGCTAACGGTAGCAATAACAGGTGACGGGGTAAAGATATTAGGGAGCAATTAAGGGCGTCGGTGAGGGAGGGCGGAGGGTCTGGACCAAAAAACCAAGGAGGTTCTTCAAAAAAATATGAAAATGGCCTCACCCAATTTTTAGCCAGTACTTTCGCCCTTCCCCGTCCCCCTCCCAGACGTTTTTGGAAAAGAGATGGTGGGGAGGCAAGATTGATGAATGATGAAATATGAAACAAATCTCGGGTTAAGCTTAGGCTGAGCTAAGGCTAAGCAAATGCCCACGCATGTGCAGAAAATATAACAGATATATCACATATCCCATTCCCCCCTCCCTTACGGGAGGCCCCCGCGGCTTGTTGTTCTTTTTGTTTTTGTTGTTTGAATTGCCAAGGCCCCGAGAACGACCTTTCCGTCTGTTTAACATACAAGGAATCAACTAAGTTCAATTTGACATTTATGCCAACACTCTACCATTTTGTCTACATAAATTCCTTATTTTCAATCTTTAATTCAAAGCAGGAGAAGATGAGGTGCTCTCTTGTTCAAAGTCAGTGCAGGTGCTGCTTTATCTTGGTCTGTGAAAGTTTATATAATAAACTTTATTTACGCGCGTTTTGATTGGTTCTCGCTTATGATCTATTAGAGGACGGACTCACAAAACTCAACAATGACACTCGGCTATCGCCTGGTAATCGTCATCTGTCATCTATTACTGAACAGACCCACGGCAAAATGGAATCCATTTGTTTTACATATTAAAGTAGGCGTTTCAGGCCTCAGCCAATATGAGGCTATCCGAAACTAAAATTAACGTACTTTCTTATATAGGCTTTAACATTAGAAACACAAGGCTCAATAGAGACTAAGTAAAACTACGAAAGTCCACAAAACAAACATCGGCTTTCCATAGTGAATGGCGTATCTTTTGTCTCTTATCTCTGTATTTACCGGCCATTTCATGGCTTTAGGAAATTTCATCTACTTATGGCTCTGACTTTTGCTTTGCATTTGCATAAACCCGGCAAGTGAACGTATAATTTAAGAATCTCCTGTTGTGTAATTCCCTGTCTAGACAGGCCATACTTAGAGGGTGTCACCTGCACATGTTTACCGTCAGGCAATCAATCTGCTGAAGCTGAGGTTTTTCCAGTCCAGTTCAGGTTCCCTCTACACTTGATATGGATTACAATCGGCCATGCCCGGTGCCTTTTGGACCTCTTTTCCGTGCTTTCTTGGTATTTTGTCTAACGCCTCACGCCAGCTCGTCCCAAGGTTTGTTACAATTTAGAATTCAGGGGCACCTAAAGGACGGTCTCCGTAAAATATCTGTTCGGCAGGGCTTAGAAAAGCATGGATTTTCATAGTAGAAATGTTACCTGGGGCTTTCATATTATGAAGAAATTTAATTCCTTTGGTTTTCGAAAAACTGAATATTTAACAATTATTCCACTCGCGCTTGTTGGATATGAGATGATAGACAGCCAACGAGGCGCATAGCGCCGAGTTGGCTATAATCATCTCATATCCAACAAGCGCGAGTGGAATAATTGTTTTATTAAAAACGCCCCCAAGATTAGACAAATCTTCCCGAATTTCAACTTTCAACAACAAATTTCAACAACAAATTCCCGAATTTCAACTTGCATGGTTTTGCTTCGCATTATTAAACTATAAACACAGAAGCTTAAATTGTCAAAATAAAGTTTAGAAGTTGCTACCTTGAAATATTTTCATGCCATACTTTGTAGCTCTCTTTGTGCTCCCTGGTGTTGCGTTTTGTAACAGTTCAAGGACTTCTTTTTCATTTAACTCTGGTGCGAAGTGATTATCACCGGCCGGCATTGTTTCCTCAGGAAAATTTTTTAGCTCCCTTTTAATTTTAAGCTGACGCGTACACTCACGCGTACACTTACGCGTACGCTTAAGCTGACGCGTACACTTACCGTATTTGGAAGTCATGGTATATTTAACAATTCTATTTCGACACCAGTCCTACTCACTAGTGAGTCACGTGAGATATGTGCGAGTAGCCCGAGCGATCAGTTGCGCGCGTAATTCCAGAGCGGTCGGTCGCGTCTTTTGAAGTTCGTTGATTATGGCGAATACAAATGAGCAAACACTTTCCACTGAGTTAGAGGATGCCCTCTTAACCGATGACCATGACCCTAAGGAGAAGACCCCAACTACTGCCCACCAGGATCCCATGTTCAGCATGCTTCAGAACGTCAACACAACCCTCGAAGCGATGGCAGACTCGATCCTCAACATGAACCAGTCGCTCAAGCGGCTTCGTCCCAGCAACACAGACGATCAACTCGACCCTAAACGGCGAAAATACAATGCCAAAGACGTAATGAGTGCTTCTGAGGGTTCAGATGAAGATGGAGAGGACTCGGACGCGGAACTTCAGAGCCTTTGTGGCGCTGAAGCCGATAAAACTTCCAAAGATAAACCACGTGCTCGACTCGAGCAAAGCGACGGCGGCAATGACCCATTGTTGTCGGAAATCGCAGAAGATCTTCTCAGTGCAGACGAATCAGGTCCTGCTGCCGAGAAACAACTGGCTGACTTTATCAACAACCTGTGGTCTAAGAAATTGCCCGATTCAAAACTTAAGGATAAGTCGGCAAAATATTTACGCCCGGCGAACTGCGAGACTCTCGCGACACCGCGGGTTAACCCTGAAATCTGGGATAAACTGAGCCACTCAGTAAAACAACAGGACCTCAGGTCCAGCTCAACTCAGAAAACAGTTGGTACTGCTGGTGCTGTACTGTGCAAATCCATTGAGATGCTGCTAGAAATGAAGAATTCGAAGCAGCCGAAGTCAGACTCTGACATTCAACAACTGCTAAAATTGAACACAGATGCTGTCGCTCTCCTAGGGCACGTACATGTCGACCTGTCCTACCGCCGCAGGGAGTCGATCAAACCGCATCTCAATAAAGATTATGCAGGCCTGTGTGCTTCGCATGTTCCAGTCACAGCTCTGCTGTTTGGAAACGATCTGCAAACCCAGCTCAATAATATACGAGCATCCAACAGGGTAAGCACCACAGCAGTTGGGAGTCGCCCCAAAAACGTAAAGGGACACCCTTTTCGAAACTACCAAAAATCTGACCGGCGAAGCAAGCCTTTTTTATCGAAAGGTCGTCAGTGGAACTCGAAGCCACCCCAAAAACCGTTCTTCCGATCGCAGGACCAAGGGAAGAAGCAGTAATGATTTCCGCTGACACACTTGATAACTTAGAGGTAAATAGTCTTTTGTTGTTTGAGCCCTATATGAAACATTATTTTGCTAATAAGGTGCAAAGCTTCAAGGGTGGCCAACTGGCACATTTCTTTGACAAATGGAAGGAAATAACTTCTGACTCAGAAGTCCTTAATTGTGTCAAGGGTCAGTTTATTGATTTTTCCACACAGCCCACAAGGAACTTGGGCCCAAAAAGGAAAACATTCAACATCAGTGACTCACTGGTTATAGAAGCTGAAATTCAAAAATTGCTTGACAAAGGTGTCATTGTACCCACTCAACATGAACGTGGGGAATATATTTCCCCAATTTTTGTGGCAAATAAAAAAGATGGATCATATCGAATGATCTTGAATTTGAAACGCTTTAACCAGCATGTTGAATACCAACATTTCAAAATGGACTCAGTCTGGACAGCAATTAGGCTTATTACCCCAAATTGTTACATGGCGTCAATTGATTTGAAGGACGCTTATTATTCAGTCCCTATTGCAAAGCCACACCAAAAGTACCTCAAATTTGAATGGCACAACATGTTATATAAGTTTACATGTTTCCCCAATGGTCTGGCTTTCTGTCCCAGAAAATTTACCAAGCTAATGAAACCAGTATTTGCCACCCTGCGACAGCTTGGTCACTTGTCTTCAGGTTATATAGATGACTCTTGGTTAATGGGGCCAGTCTGGGATGATTGTGCAAAAAATGTTATTGACACAGTCAAATTATTAGATACTTTAGGCTTTGTAGTACACCCTGAAAAGTCGGTGTTCATCCCAACTCAAAAGCTGGTATTTCTAGGATTCATTTTGGACTCAGTTTCCATGATGGTTTACCTTACCCCTGAGAAGGCTCTAAAGCTAAAACAGGCAGCTACGGACCTGTTTAATTGCAAAAACCCTACTATTAGAGAAGTAGCCAAGGTCCTGGGGCTTATTGTGTCAAGTTTTCCTGGTGTTGCCTATGGGCCCCTCCACTACCGCTATTTAGAACGAGATAAAACCACAGCTCTTAAAACTAGCAAATGGAACTTTGATGCCAAAATGTGTCTATCCAGCCAAGCTAAGGAAGAGCTTATGTGGTGGATTGACTCAATCGAGTCTGCATCCAACCCAATAACTCGCGGAGACGTAGATATCACCATTACTTCTGATGCCTCAAAACAGGGTTGGGGTGCAGCAACCAGTGATTCTTCAACCGGGGGACTCTGGACGGCTGAGGAGGCTACAGAGCACATAAATTTTCTTGAAATGTTGGCTGTGTTGTTTGCCTTAAAATCATTTCGTACCTTGACTCATGGCAAACATGTCAAGGTCATGGTTGATAATACAACTACGGAATCTACCATCAACCAGATGGGTACAAGTCACTCCCCTAAACTAAATAAGCTGACAAGGGATATATGGGATTGGTGTATTGAGCAACATATATGGCTCACTATGGCTCGTATACCAGGGTGTGATAATGTTGAGGCAGACAAAGAGTCGCGTACATTTAGGAGGTGTACGGAGTGGTGTTTAAAGAAAACCCTTTTCACAAATGCTTGTGCCAAGCTCAGTGTTACCCCAGACATTGACCTATTTGCCTCCAGGATCAATTACCAGATCACACCTTATGTCTCCTATCGAGCAGACCCAGCAGCTTTAGCTATCGATGCTTTTCACATGTCATGGCAGCATCACTTATTTTATGCTTTTCCACCCTTTAGTCTGATAACAAGAGTTCTCCAGAAGATTCAAGAAGAGAAAGCAACAGGGCTCCTGCTGGTGCCAAAATGGCCAACCCAACCGTGGTGGCCCAAGTTAATGCAGATGTTAATCCAATCACCAATACAACTTCCAAGGAACAGAGACACTCTGTTTCTACCCAGCAACCCACAGGAACTCCACCCACTCCACAAGAAACTGTGTCTGATTCTATGTCACTTGTCCGGAGATACCTCGATGGCAAAGGCCTTTCGACAACAGCTACTAAAGTCATGGAACAATCCTGGAGGTCAGGCACTAGAAAGCAATATGCTACTTACCTTCAGAAATGGAAGTGCTACTGTA
>BLFK01000104.1:1120736-1125736 GCA_014634185.1 Astreopora myriophthalma | reverse complement strand
CAAACAGGTTTTACACAGAGAGGATATCGTTGTTTATGTACCTTTGGGTTCAGTGGACACGACTGTCAAAAAGGCAGGTGATCGATGTTATCGTATCAGATGAGTTTCAACGCCATTATTTTACTTCTCCTTTTCTGGAAATCGCTCTCATTCATATTCGCAGTCAATCGTGGGCAAAAGCAAACTCAGTCGGCTGCATGTAATGAGCCAATCGGTGCTCAATCGAGGCAAACCGGATGACGTAGCAGTGGGATAACCACTACGGGCAAATAACGATTGGTTCGGGTTTTGCATCTGATTAGGTGAAAGAGCCGCGTGAGATTTTCCATCATTGCGTCTGACTAGGTGAAAGAGCCGCGTGAGATCTTCCAGCCAATCATCATGCGCTGGAACCGAGAATACAATCCCTTTTTCAATTTATTTTCCCACAGCAACTACCCCTCGCTACGAGACAATCGGTTGTTTCCAAGACGAAACGGACCAAGCCATACCAACATTAGAAGGAAGCGATTCCAACTTGGATGGGCAGTACCAAGCAAGACAAGACCCCATCGAAAAATGCTACCAAGCAGCCAAAACGAAAAATTTTACCATTTTTGCAGTCCAGGACAGTGGACGGTGTGCAGCCAGTGCTACAGCGCACCAGACCTTTGACAAATACGGAAATTCAACAGCCTGCTGGCCTGATGGTGAAGGCGGACCGTTGGCAAATGAGATATACTACATTACAGGTAGGTGTTGTGAAATCAAAAAGGCGGCCATTACCGATATCTAGAAAAGCGCACCAATGCAAACCGCTGGAGGCATTAATTAGAAGCTGTTCGAAACTGTAGGCGGCGTGTAGCTCTATCGGTGAACAGGAAAAAACTTTAGGAAAATCTTTCACTCTTTTTGGCTGCCTGCCCCGTAGAACTTACCATTTATTCCAGGCAGGCAGCCCCCTCTGTTTGATTGTAGTTAATTAACTTTTAAGTGTTAATATTGTAACGATCTCGAGTTAGGCGGGGCAAATAAAGATTGAAGCTTGTGGCCCCTCTTTGCCACCAATCTCATCGACGGCGACTTGACTGATAGCTTCCTTCAGTACTCTTTTAAATCACTAAACGAAAGGTTTCAATTGTGGTGCGAGAGAGAGGCTGTATTTTACGACTGCCATTAACCTGTATAGCATCCATGCGCTTTCTTGATTGTGTATTTAGGCTATAAAGCCGTTGGTTGCTACAAGGACGCCTCTAACCCATCAATCCCATTCTTGGAAGGCACAGACCCTGTTTTGGATGATTCGTATACCACTCGAACGAATCCCATTGCAAAGTGTGCTGTGGCTGCAATGAGAAAGAACTTCACTATGTTTGCAGTTCAAGATGGAGGGCGATGTGCATCCAGTGCTACAGCACCAGTGAATTTTGACAAGTACGGCAAATCTGATGCTTGTTTGGCCGATGGTGAAGGCGGATTTTGGGCCAATCAGGTGTATTCTTTGGAAATGTAACCGAAATGTACGATCTTGCAACAAATATAACAATCGTTGTGTAGTACAGCACATTATACTGTTACAGTAGCGAGTCAAAGTATATGACCATTGATGTACAAAACTGCTGAATTCTTCGCACAATTTGATCAGTGGCCATGGTTTATTAGAGGATAGAAACATAAATAACAGTCCCAGTTGATATTTTCCCTCTTTGTTCTAAAAAGCAAGTAGATTTCGCGTTAAGGTCGCTCAAACCAGTTTCAGCGCTTTCAAGAAACGGTCGTATTAGACAACACTGTACAGTCACGTATTAGTAAAACTGTTTCACGTGAATTGAAAGAATGATCCTCACACTTCCTGGACAATTTAAGCAATTGTTTTAAATGTGCACGCACTTGAAAAATTCAAGTGACTCCAACGGGATTCGAACCCACGACCTCTGCGATGCCGATGCAGTGCTCTTACCAACGGAGCTATGAAGCCACACAGTTGAGAGCCGGTCAATTTGTTGGGCTCATGCGTGTTTTCCCGTGAAAGGAGTGATGAATGAAAGAAATGCTTGTGAAGTACGGTATAGAAATGAACTGAAGGAATTGTGCATTAAAGTAGTGTATTAAAGCCTCACCCGAAGTTGTCAATCCACTTTTTTTTTTTCTTTTGACTTTGAAACTCCATTAAGGTTTTTGTAATCATGGGAGTATCACCACTACTACCGTCTAACCAGAGCGGAACGCTGCAAGCAGCGACTTCCACCAACTCTCGTTATGACCAGATTTTTTTTTTGAAAGCATCCATTCCACCAGTGATCGACCCGCACCAGGCGAATAAGAAGGCAGAGGCTTTGAGGCTAACTCCGTTTCACGACCATTTAAAGAAAAATAAAACTACCAAAGTGATTCTCAAGACTAAATGGTTTCGAACAATCGATGTCTTCCAGGGATAATAAATTAAAAAGTATGTACTTGCACCTTCTCTCAGATGTCCGTTCCTAAACTCAGAGCAATTGAAGCCCTTATATTACCAAAGTTTCTATGAAGTGTGTGTAATTTCAATTTGAAAAGACCCAGTAACTGTGGATCATTTTCTATAGCATACTGAGTTGGGAACCAAAGAGTGGCTTTTTGTGAAGTCTTTAAGCGATCGGCAAGCTTTTGTAGAGGACAGGCGTCGATATTCAATCTGATCTATAACAGCAAGCAAAACACAACCAATGGACCGTTTCCCGGAAGTCCCGGGAAGTTTTCGGGCCCGAAAAGCAAATTGCACGGATAACTGCGATCCACTTATTTTGAAAATCTGGTTTTCTAGAATTCCTTCAAGATAAGAAAAAGCAAAGTAATTGCAAAGTTTCGTGCCTTAAAAAGTCTTCCGTCGGTGATTTGATGATCAATGACAGCACTGAGTCCGTTCGTTTAAAAGAAATGTATGATAAACAACCTTTATTTAACTGTTCTTTAACTGATGCTTTCATGCCTGCTGTCCTAAAAAGGGCCGTGATTACTCCTCCACTTAAGAAGCCAAATGAATTGAATACCGACGTGTTTAAGGACTACAGACCTGTGTCGAGCCTGCCATTTACTTGGAAAATGATTGAGGAGGCGGTAGCAGCTCAGCTTGTTTCATTATAATGATGACAACGACTTGGGTCAGGTTTTCGAATCATCCTATAAGAAACAGCATAGCGCCGCCCGAGACCGCTCTCCTCAAAGTTTAGGATGCCTTTTTGGGGGTTCGTGATGCTCAACGAACTATTGTCCTGTTGCTACTAGATTTGTCAACTGCATTAGATATTGTAGATCATTCAGTTTTTTACATCACAGACTGGAAAATCGTTTTAATGTAAGAGAAAATGCTCTGTCTTGGTTCTAGTCTTACTTGTTAGATCGTCCGTGGTCAATGTGTTATTGTAAAGGGGACTTATTCCTCCTCCTGTGATATCATGTGTGATGTGCCGTAGGTGTTTGTTCTCAGTTGGTCCAACACGAATTTTCTTTTTTGGGCAGACGATTCGCCGATTTACTTTTCTTTTGACTCGGTTTCATCGAACTGTTCGTTTGTGGTTTCTCGAATCAATGGAAACTTGCGAGGGATGGGCACCAGAGTGTAGCTATATTATCTACGGATATGTCAAAAGCATTTGACTCACTTCACCCACCACTCATGCTTAACAAATTAGGAGCCTATGGTTTTGCGGACAACACCATAAATCTTCTACGCTCGTATTTCTCCAACCGACAAAACAAAATTAGACTGGGATCACTAAAACGTTCTTGGCAAGTGGTAAACAGAGGATGTCCACAAGGATCTGCGTTAGCACCACTTCTTTGGAACATCCAGGTTTTCGAATCATCCTATAAGAAACAGCATGGCGCCGAGACCGCTCTCCTCAGGATGACATTTTAGGGGTTCTTGATGCTCAACGAACTGTCGTCCTGTTGCTACTAGATTTGCCTATTGCATTAGATATTGTAGATCATTCAGTTTTTACATCACAGACTGGAAAATCGTCTTAACGTAAGAGAAAATGTCGTGTCTTGGTTCAAGTCTTACCTGTTAGATCGTCACTGGTCAATCTGTTATTATAAATGGGACGTATTCCTCCTCCTGTGATATCATGTGTGATGTGCAGCAGGTGTCCTTTCTTGGTCCAACTCGAATTTTCTTTTTTAGGCGGACGATTCGCAGATTTATTTTTCTTTTTACTCGGTTTAGTCGACCTGTTCGTTTGTGGTTTCTCGAATCGAGGTTTCTTTATATTTGTGCGTCACGGATGTCTTCCAATAAACTGAATCTGAATGGCAGGCGATAAGACCGAACTCTTAATCATCGCTCCTCAACATCGTTCTTCCATTGTCTTTCCTTCTGTTACAGCTTACGATGGATCCATCATCCAGCCTTCTTCAACTGCCCGATATATAGCTGTGGTCTTGGACAATAATCCCAACCTTGAACGTCAAGTAACTGCTGTTTGCAAGTCGGCAGATTTTCATATTCGTAATATCTCTCGGTTAAGGAAATTTTTGTCCGTAGATAATGTTAAATTCTTGGTTCAGGCCTTTGTAGCATCTAGGCTAGATTATTACAATTCCTTTTTCACTTGACCTTCCAAATTACCGTATTAAGCGTCTACAACGTGTTCAGACCCCAGTTGTTCGAAGGGTGGATAGCGCTATTCACTGGATAAATCACTATCCGCTGGATAACTTAATTGGTTTCTCTAGAGTTTATCGCTGGATAGTGACTTATCCAGTAGATAGCGTTATCCACCTTTTGAACAACCGAGGCCAGAATTGTGAAACTCGACTTGTGTTATATGACCGCAAGGTAGATCGCATCACACCCTTGCTAAAAGACTTTCATTGGTTCCCGATTGAGCGACGAATTGTTTTTGAAATTTTATTACAATGAAAAACTTAGCCCCTGATTGTGTTTGTGAACTACTTCACCGGTATACTCCTGGAAGGTCATTGCGATCACCGAGTTTTTAAAAACCTTTTACTAATTCCGACGACCGTCTAACTGAAAT
>BLFK01000104.1:1098669-1113489 GCA_014634185.1 Astreopora myriophthalma | reverse complement strand
TCGCACGCTCAACAAACATGTCAAGCCAAGACATTGATCAAGGGGAAAAAATAAAAAGCCGAGAAGGTGGAAATTTGGAACTTTCATCCGCTGGCATTAACGACATGAACGAGACATCAATAGTTGCATCTAATGATCCCCGGAATAGTCCAAGAAAGCGCAGCGATGGGAAAAAGTCTCAAAAACCCGATTCAACAAAGGGATTTAAACAGATTGCGGCCCCGCGGGATAACTCGATGATCTGGTGATGGATGACAGCAATATGCGCGTTTACGCTGAGCACAGATTATTTAATGCCTTTTTGTATTATTGTAATTATCTACAGCCCCCTGGTACCCCAAACGGAATTCATACTCCTTGTGGATAATGCTTTGCCGCGGGTACCTTTGCTCTGCGCTAACGCCCTTAGCTTATAATCGTACTCTGTCCGTAGCAATAACAGGTGACACGGTAACGATATTAGGGAGCAATTAAGGGAGTCGGTGAGGGAGGGCGGAGGGTCTGGACAAAAAACAAAGGAGGTTCTTCAAAAAAATATGAAAATGGCCTCACCCAATTTTTAGCCAGTACTTTCGCCCTTCCCCGTCCCCCTCCCAGACGTTTTTGGAAAAAAGATGGTAGGGAGGCAAGACTTCCGAGCTCCCAATGATTGATGAATGGTGAAATATGAAACAAATCTCGGGTTAAGCTTAGGCTGAGCTAAGGCTAAGCAAATGCCTACGCATGCGCAGAAAATATAACAGATATATCACATATCCCATTTCCCCCTTCCCCCCCCCCTACCGGAGGCCCCTGCGGTTTGTTGTTCTTTTTGGTTTTGTTGTTTGAATTGCGAAGGCCCTGAGAACGACCTTTCCGTCGGTTTAACATACAAGGAATCAACTAAGCTCAATTTGACATTTATGCCAACACTCTACCATTTTGTCTACATAAATTCCTTATTTTCAATGTTTAATTCAAAGCAGCAGAAGATGAGGTGCTCTCTTGTTCAAAGACAGTGAAGGTGCTGCTTTATCTTGGGTCTGTGAAAGTTTATATAATAAACTTTATTTACGCGCGTTTTGATTGGTTCTCGCTTATGATCTATTAGAGGACGAACTCACAAAACTTAACATTGATACTCGGCTATCGCCTAGTGATCGTCATCTGTCATCAATTACTGAACAGACCCACGGCAAAATGGAATCTATTTGTTTTACATTTTAAAGTAGGCGTTTCAGGCCTTAGCCAATATGAGGCTATCCGAAACTAAAATTAACGTACTTTTTTATGTGGGCTTCAACATTAGAAACACAGGGCTCAATAGAGACTAAGTAAAACTACGAAAGTCCACAAAACAAACATTGGCTTTCCATAGTGAACGGCATATCTTTCACGATTGGGCTGCACAGTGCTCCACCAACTTAGCTGTCAACCAAACTCGGAGCTGGTTATTTGCGATTAGTTTTTATGCCGTAAAAGGTGCATGTATAATAACGAATATATATGAAATATTTTATACATTTAAACCGAGGATATGCGATGAATTAAACTGTGATCATCGCAATTAATGAAGCAATTTAAGCAGATGCAAAAAACACTTGCAGTTGAATCAGGTTAATGTGGGCTCGCAACATGCATAAATCAACTACAACTGGTATATTATTGCAGCATTAACAAGTGCAAAAGTTAAAGACTTAAATTGTCAAAAACGACAGCGAAACCAATACTTTGACCGATACGGCAATTCATCTCTCAATAAGAGACAATATCTAGGGTCCTCGATTGGCCCGCTGAAGTTGAAACAACTGGAAAATTTACACAAATCCGCCGCCCAACTCAGTTAACTTTTCACCATAGTATTTAAATTCACACAGGAGACAATTTCTATAATTTCCCAATAATTAAAGTCAGAGCTGACAGTGAAAAATTGTGACTAATAGGTTGTCAACTTAATTCTGCACTGGACAGGAAAGTGTAGAGCACGTCAACTAATTCATGAAATAAGAAAACTATTTCATGCAAATTACAACATCATCGGTTTGAGAAGAGATAAGTCTGCAGTATTCGCGCTCTCCGCAAGACAAGAGGTGAGTTTCAAATAAGAATATGAATTCAGTTCAATTCAATTCTTTATTTATGTCTTAAAATGTCTAATTAGAATTGACTGACCCGCAGATATATACAAAGCTAGCCGAGGCCGACCAGCCTTTGCTAATCTAACGATTAGAATTACTGCAGATAAGAATATTCATTGCATAAAGTTGAGGACAACAAGAAATAAATGAATACGTTAGTAAGGAATTATACAAATGAATAAAGAGTTTAAAGAAAAAAGCGACAGTTGGAAAAAAAAAAGAAAACTTTCAGTTGAACAATTAATATTGCAGTATTTCACCATCTTTAAGCCTATTTCCAATACGCCAATATCACGAGTTTTCGTTACTTAAAATATCCAGAATTATGCCACGGATTTTCCTTTTCAATGCTCGTTTTGGTAGTTCTCTAATACGGGGCAGCAACTCATTCCACCATTTAGCATCCACTCGTGAAAAAGATTTTTTTCTGAATTTCTAATTTCGGTTTTTGGGTACAAAACTTTCCTCACGTTGAGGAATGCGTCGTAAAAAGAAATGGCTTTTCGAAATTGGGGTTTGAAACGCTTCTAAAGACTTTTGACCAGACGATGTTTAAGCCAGCACTGTTCCCTCATTAGTATACATGCATACCGTATTTTTTCAGTATATAATTTAGAAGAGCAAGCGACGCTGTACGGATATTTCAAAATTATAAAAGCGCAAAGCTTTATTAGAGAGGTTCGGCTAGACTAGACACCAACTTGTTCATGTCTCAGCGGTTAAATAATTCAAGATGTGGTCAGTTGAAAATAGATCTGAAGAACTTGGAACGATGGAAAAACTGACTGTGCATCCGACGAAGAACGAGGCCCATGCAGCTTATAACCTTTACCTTATACGGAACACCTGCCTGTCACTTAAGTTATCTGTATTGAAGCACGTTATTTTCGAACCCGTTTACAAACGGGCGTTAAAATAATGTTGTCTTAAGTGCACTTGCTCTCACCGTCAAACGAATAGGTATTAAAGTTCAGCTCCGATCTCACTTAACCATACAGAAGAAGGCCGGCATCAACTGACACACAAGTGTATTTTCCGAGATGGGAAACCCACACACACACGGACACAAGTCCACACAAGGCAGGCGCAGTGACGGAGTTCTATGGATATAAACCAAGTTGATAGGCATGCTTTATTTGGACACATCGTTTGTGGCTAGCTGATACCTTTAAGCCGACAACGTTTTCCCTGAAATGAGGAAATACAGCTCACTTTTAGGGGAAAATCCGTGAGTCACCTGTCGTCAGTACTTACCACTGCCGAGCGTTAATATTCACTTTAATTTCAAGCATTGTCTGTAAATGTTAGGCTACTGTCAGACAAACCAACACGTTAATACCCAAAAATGTTAGGGCTGCTACAGTGAATCAAGATATCAGTTATAATTCTTGTGTTCTATATTTTAGGGGCGGAACCATCCGCTTAATATTCTTTTCACTTCAGAATAACACTGGAGAAATAAGGACAACTCCGCCGGCAAGAAAGGTCGTCGGGGAAGTTGAATTCCTTAACGGCAAAGGATAAAGAAAAAGCTAACATCGAAGCACATTTGGTAATGGGAAGTTGTGATGTCTGGTGCAAAGTTCACTTCGGTGAATTTATTGTGATATTTCTACTAAATGCCTTCACTCTATTGGCCTTCGCAAGAAATCGCCAACTACGCAAGCGCAGCACGTACCTGATAATCAACTTAACTGTGGCTGATTTACTGGTGGGAACAGTGTCAGGACCTTTAGTAACTTTACGATCAGCTCATTTAATACCCCGATCGCTTAATATGCCTCGGATATTTCTACTCTACGTGTTTTTCACTGCTTCGCTTGTTAACCTATCCTTGATTTCGCTAGAGAGGTTACACGCAACACTGTATCCAATCAGACATTGTTTCATCGGAAAAGAGTTCTACTGCAAAGTTATTGGTGGCAGTTGGTTGCTTGCTTTGCTTGTCTCATTGACGATAACGATTTTTGGATTACGCTCAATCCCAATTTCAAGGTCGTATCTCATAATTTGTTGCACTTTCTTCACTCTTGTTATAGTATCTGTCTCCTATGTCACCATTAGGGTGAAAGTCAAAGGTAATCGTCATCCCCAACGTATTGGTGCAACATCGGCTTTAGAAACAAAACTGTCACAGACTTTGTTTATGGTGACTGCTGTCTCTATATTGACCATTCTACCCCCTGCCATTTGGTGGACTGCTGCGAACATTATGAGGAGCAAAATGAGCTACAAACCAGGCTTGGATCCCAACTTAAGGGGAGCGTTATACACGTTATATTTCGCCAATTCTATGGTAAATCCGTTGATATATGCCCTAAGGATGAGATCATTCAGGAAAGCCGTGGTGAAAGAACTGAGTTTTTGTAAAACCGCAAGGGAATGTCGTGTCCAACCAGTGGTTTAGTGCGTCCAGGGTAAACTAACTTGAAAGAAAAGAGTCTCCTTCTTGGTTGCTAGTATATGGTAGATATCATTTTACGGATATTGGCATCAAATTTCTCTCGTAGTCAAATTTGCCAACCACCGAACAAAAAAACCCTTTGTTTCATGAGCCGAGAAGGCTCTGATTGCCACATTGATTTTATTTACACGTGCAAAGTTTTAGACGTAAAGTGACACAATTGTGCAAATAAAAGTAAAACCTCAAAAGTTACTTTACGAGTATTTTTGTGTTATGTTGATCTAACTGTTGATGTAAAAAAGTAAAAAGCGCATTTCTGACCGCTTCTCTCTTGTTTTGATTGAACGTTTTCCCGGCTGGGCGTATAAAACTCCTGGAAGATTGTTAAAATTATCATTTATCTTACTTTCTCTTAATGCTACCCGTATACTCCCGTCTAAAGGGCTTAAATGGGTTTGGTGACGTTGGAAACGTTTTATCTTCCCTTCCATTGTTGTCCAGAGCCGAGCTGTTCGAAAAAGGGTTAGTGTCTTACCGAGATAACATGGCAACCTATGGAACATTTCTCATCGAATATTCAACTTTCCGCATGAAAGCATTTCGTCAATGAACAATAACCAGTTCGAAAACAAACGGAAATAATAAGGCAACAGCCGGTCTGATCAACAGCTCTATCTTACTTCGTATGGAATATAAAGTGACCTTTTAAGCGCGACAGTTCAAATCAATTGAAATGCCAGTGTTGCCCAGGGAAATTAGCATACTAAGTAGTGAGGAAACTGCTTGTATTGAACGAGAAGCAATGAACGCTGTAAATATCATGGTATTGCAGGGTAGAGTTTTCCGCGCTCTTGTCCTGACGAAGCATAGTAAGTGAGGTAACATGTACTCTCCGTCTACCCAAACAATCCCACAATACTACACTCGTACCAGTCTCCCCAAAGTTTCTGGAGTGGACAATAGGCCATTTCTGAGTTCACATCAGCCTCTTTTTCAAAGCGAGTCTAAGCGCGAAAGTTTCGTTTCAGTTTTACTTTGCATATGAATAAACTCATTTTCATAAGAAAGACTCGCTTTGAAAAAGAGGCTAAAGAGAACTTGAAAACGGCCTATTACAACGGCTCTCGGGATTTGTTCAGGAAACAATGAACCGAACTGAACATACAACAGGATCAATGGACTCTAGCCCTAAAAACAATGGAGCTATACTATACCCCTCTACCGATCCAATGACATTAAGAGATAATCATCGTGGGGAGCCAAGTGGCATTTGGAAGTGTTTCCCACTTTACACTTTATTCCAACATGGCCACCTTTTCTTTTTGTTCAAATATTAATTAGCCCTTGTTGCCTAATTCTTAAGCTCAGAATTCAAAGGACCATTTTACATTCAACGAGGCAACAAGAGCTAATAGACCAAATCGTTCTAACGAAACGTGGTACCCAACTCAAATCCTTTGGGCATAAAATGTTTTGGTCTAAGTATGTCCCTATCAGTGAAATGTGAATGCTACATTATATTGCAAATACAATAAACAAAGAATCTCAACCAGCGGAGATTTGAATTGGGTACAACATTGAGTTAGGCGATTTGATCTATTTGAACAAAAACAGTACAATACTAAAACGGCGGCCTTTTTGAAATAAGGCATGCGCCCTCTCACTTTGCAGATAGATGTTTCAGTGGTCAGCCTTCCACGCAGACATTCAATGACACGCGCTCAGAACTTTTTACTACTTCTGCGTCTACATCATCTGCTGTGCTTCGTGTCCAGAAATGCACGTAATTAGACTCAGGCTTGGTTTGGTATCCATCACGAAGTGTCCCGTTAACTCTAAGGGTCCAGTGCCTATTTCTGACATTTCTAGGATTATTTCTAGGTGAGGGTGAATGCAACTGTTTATGTTTACTTGAAAGGCACAAATTGGAGGACACTGTCACTTTTATTTCCTGTATTTCTTGGCACAAGTGATGTTGAAGTCGAGGACAAGAGCAAGGGGACACTTCGTGACGCTTATCAAGCTCAGCGTGCATCTAATGACGTGCATTTCTGGACACATGTTGTTCTGCGGGCGTAAATGAACCCTGCGCCCAACTCGTTCACATTGTGACATCTCCGAGCCAATTTCAGGTGTAAAAGATTACTTCGGAATGTGAAATTCATGGATAGTGTTTCCGTATTTTCTCCTGACAATATCATGATCAGTTGCGTGAAATCCGATTGAAATAAAAATGACTTATTGACAAAATTCATTTAATATACATTCCTGCGCGAATAACACAATAAAAATCCGTTGAACTGATATTTGTCTGGAAATAATTTGAGTTAGGAAATATTTGTACATGTACAAATTGTGCCAGGTAGATTTTCTCAAGAGAAATGTAAGAGTAATGAAATAGTCCTAAAAAATACCTCCATGTCTCGTCCTCTAACCAAATTTCAGCCGTCATCCCGCTTTCAGAGTAAAAGCAAAGTGGCAGATGAAGTTCAGGCTATCGTGCTCTAGTAAAAAGGTAAACACATTGTGCGGTTTCTAACCGAGTTTCATAAAGAGTTATTCAGTCGAGTTTCGTAAATCATTTTGTTGCTTTGGTTACGCAATAATACGCTTTCTGACTGGCCACACTCTCGGGCCATTTCTCCAACCATTCAGAAGTTAAAAACTAAAACAATCCCGCACAATTTTCCGTAGCACGCTACATTTCTGATTGGCTTAATTAATTTTTGCATCTGTTGTGATTGAAGAGCGCGGTTTGGTGACGATCAAGGCAAAATCGCCATAAAATCAAAAGCAATCACTCATGAATTATTCGAACACGCCAATAACACCACAAACCAATCTGAACCCGAAACAACGCAATTTAATCCGTTTAAGCAGTCTGCTTGGCTGAAAAGACGACGAGGGCTTTTGAACCAATCACATAGCACAGAACCCCAAACCAAACCAAACCAAACGAATATAGGATAGTGACCTTTGACAAGCTTAGGTAAGACTTGCTTAGTATAATTCCAATAATATACCTGTTGTGGTTTAAATTTTCCTTGGTTTAATTGTTTTAAAACCGGTCCCTTTTTTATGTTTCAATGTTCTAGATTATGGCAATGACTCTGAGACAATTGAAAATAAAAGTCAAGCTGGTTTAAAACATTTTGAACCAAGAAAAAATGTCATCGACAACATATCTAACTTAAACATTGCATTAAAATTTAGAGTAAAAACATTGAAAAACGGGTAAGAGAACGATGCATTTGCAATTTTATATTGGCTAGTGTCCCCACCCCATGCCCTGATCAAAAATATGATTATCACCACCCGATTATTAAATAAATTCTCCCAGTAAGGTCTTTTCAATTAACGCAACTCTCAGATAAACACGATTTGAAGATATTGTTACTACCCAGTGAATGAAATTAACGTGAAAGCGGGGATAAAATGTTACAACCGATGAGACTTACATCAATAACAAAGAAACACAGTTTGTCTCTTTTCTGGGAGCAGACCGCGGAAATCATTAATAATTTTGTAGACGATTCACCGCGTTGTCAACAACTGCAGGGCCGTAGCCAGAAAATAATTATGACTGAGGCAATGTCCATTGTTAAATTCTCTTTCTACTTATTTAGGTGTTCATTTATGACTTTATTTAACAGAACACTTTGATCACGGATTTTAAAAAAAAAAATGACTGAGGCAAGTGCCTCGGTTTGCCTCATACTGGCTACGGCCCTGAACTGAAATTCAAGGCGCCGCGGAAAAGCTAAGCTTCGGCTTGCGAGGCGCCGTTGAATCCCCCAATTGGATCCAGAATTGGACGAGAATTAATGGAAGTTAGGGTCGCGCCGACCAGTGACACTTCACTTATAATTAACGAGGAGCGAAGAAATTAACGCCCCTTAACGCAAAGTACAGCAATGTTTTGTTACCTTTCTGATGAGGTATTACTTAATTCTTCCAGCATCACTGCGAAACTTTCAGTGTGCCCTCAAGGGCAAAACTTAACAGATAATAAAGTACTGAAAACAGCATTAGCAAACAGCAAATAAAAGCAAACGATTTATGACGTACTAATACAGCTAAATAAGCGCTTGGCTTGTTATTTAACTTTAAGAGTTGCCATTCGCAAGAGAAGATTATTTGATTATCGCCAGAGATGGGGTTTCCCCTCATCTCTGGCGACAAACAACTTTGAAAATCTAAATGTTGTTATTCAATTTTCATCTGATAACTCTCTCTCGTAAACTAGGCGGCACGTTACATTCATTACCAGAGGGCCGAGAATTCAGATGATGTTATTGGCTAGGAGAGTTGGCGTAGTGGTGAGAGCACTTGCCTCCTACCAATGTGGCCTGGGTTCGATTCACGGATTAGATGCTATATGTGGGCTGAGTTTGTTGGTTCTCTTCTCTGCTCCGACGGGGTTCCCGGGTACTCCGGGTTTAGCCCCTCTCCTAAAAAAAACATTATTTGACATTTGATTTGCTTCTTTGATTTGTTATTTGTCGAGCGTTTCGTACATAAGCCCCTGGCTCGGGAGACTGGGCAACCACTCTCTACGCTTTCGACGTTAAACAAAGTTATTATTATTATTATTATTATTATTATTATGACGACGACGACGACGATGGTGAAGATGTTCTCTGCCAAAATGGCTGCCGCGTGACAAAAGCCTGTGGTAGTTTTTTAATAGGAGAGAGAAAAAAACCGGAGTCCCCCCACAATGACGGCAGGCGAGTGCTTTCACCGCTGCATCATCTTTCGTGCGATACTCGCCATATCTGGATTCAACTGACACTTTTCGGACTTGAATTGAGTGGATTCTACGCGTGAGATGCCGTGGTATGTTCAGCGTACGATAGATACTCAATTTGCCTCGTTGCAGACGTTTGTAAAATCACAGTAGGCCATTTCCGAATTGTGCACTTTCACGCAAATCAAGCTCATTTCCATTTGAACACTGAAATACGCTCGTGTTCAACCCGTGACGAGGTCCCTGGGCTAGTTCTACGAAGATTAAACTGATACTAAGCATTCTCTTCAGGGCCGCTTACATAATCAAACTTGTGTGATCAATCATCTCCTTCAAGCTGGGCATCATAGGGTGTCCGTGGAGGCGGAACAACAGCTTGCTTGGAGCCAATCAGCTCGTTTTGACGCGATTTCGACGACCTCTCTTTGTCTCGGCCTGCGTGGGTTGAATCGATGTTAAACATTTTCTTCACGAGGGGCGTTTACACGATCATATTCAGCATGATCGTCACGGATGTAATCGTAGTTGTTGTGATCAACAGGCTGCAATGACGTAAATCGCAATGTGAAAAGAAGAAATAATAAATAATGTAAATTTAATATAACTGTGCAGAGCGCCTTTTTTTGGCTCATTTGACCTGTCGTTTTGTGACGTTTCCGTTTCCGTTGCCGTTCCCTCCTGAGGTGCTAAAGCTCCCTGGTGGGGTTACTGCTGCTTCGGCGGGGAAACGCAACCCGTTTCTTTATGCAGTATCAGTCCAGGCATTTTTAAAAAGTTTGCCCTCTAATGATTTAACACGGTAAGGATCACGGCAGAGCCGGAGTACATTTTACCGCACTAATTTATGGAATTTTCACTGATAGAGCGGTTTTCAATCGAGTTTCGTAAAAGGAATACCAAAGCAATTGCTCCGACCAATCACAACAGGTGCACACAGCGCAATGAGCCAATCAAAATTCGTAACAATTCCATGTAACTTGCTCAAAGCGCGCGAAAAGTCGCGCCTGCAAGTCGCGATTGGCTTTGGTTTTCCTTCTCATTGGTTGATAAACAGGCGCGAGATTTCTAAGCCAATCACAAAGGGTAGCAATCGCAATCGCAATCGCGTAATTACTTTCCACAGTCATTTGAAAACCGCTGTAATATAAGAGCAAAAAGAACATAAGTGAAACAAAAAGTGTGAGTTCCAGTGGATAGCAACAGGTTGAAGTACCAACTTACGACAGTCTCCGTATACTTACATCCTCCACACCCTCAAGTAGCTCATCTAAGCCTCGCTGTGGCCTATTCTGACGTCGCCATTTCCTAAAAAAAAAGAAACATGTAATTTGGGCCTAAACTGGTACATGTTTGTTTTGAACCATCAAATACTTTTATTGTACGATAAGTCACAATCCTTCACGTCACTGAATGATTCGTTTGGTAGCTGGCTAGCTACGTGACTGACTGATTAAGCGACTGACGTAATTAATTTCACATGTTCCTCTTAAATTCAAAGCAAAATTTTAGGCATAAGTAAAAGGAAGGAGATATGATTCTTTTATAGTTTTAACTCGAAAAACAACATTACTGCCGTGACATGGCCCCTTTAAGTTATTACTCATAGCACGGTTTTCAATAGCCAAAACAACTGTGACATACCCACATGCGTTTTCCTGTGCCTAGCACCATTTGTATGAGACTGTTTGAAATACAAGTAGCGCTATTTGTACGAACCTGCTTGCCAGGGGCAGCGTGCGCTGGTGGTCTGGGCACCGGACTTGTAATCTGGACCTCCCGGATTCAAGTCAAGCTCAGGGGTGAGTTCCTCGAAGCATGGTTAGCGCTAACTATTGGTTAACCAGTATCAAAACCATTAAGTTGTCAAGGTACGCCTTACCCCAATATATTTGCCTTCGCAAAAGTTAAATTTCAAGACCGTAAAACATGTATCTTACCTTTCTCCTCGAAATTCCGCTTTGAATGGGCTGGAAAACTTAGCAAAACTAGCAGTCACTTGATCCACGACCGCGCCACTGAGAGGCATGGGTCTATTCCCGAAATGACGTCATTTCAGGAATAGACCCATGCATCTCAATAGCTCGCTGGTGCATCAAATGACTGCTAGTTTTGTTACCTTTACGTACTTTTTGCGGCCTATTAAAAGGGAAACCTCGAGAACAAAAGACAGCATAAATGTTGTATGGTCTTGAAATTTAACTCTGGCGAAAGAGAATATTTTGGGGTTAGGTGCACTTGAAATGCTGGTTAACGCTGACTATGCTTCAAGCAACTGGGCCCTTGGGCCCGTTTCTCGAAAGCCCCGAAACTTTTCGGGCGTATTTCGGGTGTCGCAATCTCCTCCGTATCTTGGAAAGGAAGACGTTTTAAGCCGTGAAACTTTACTAGTGGTTTGTTCTTTCCTATCTTGGAAGCATTTTTTTTTCTTTTTTTTATCGTGTCTTCAGTATTGAGCTCCATATCGCCAGGGAGAGAAATAAACTTCTTTTTCATTTTCAAAAGTGGGAGAAGCTAACTAATGCACTTTGTAGGTTTGCTAAAATTAGCAGGCATCTTTATTGTTGTCGTTGTTGTCGTAATATATACATATATTTTTCGTTGTTATTGTTATCCTTTATCCTTTATCTTGGAAGCATGTCAACAGACAAGATTTTCAACTCTAGTTCAACAGCAACAGTCCTTCTCAGGACTCGAGTCACCCAGATGATCATTTTCAATCGAGGTATGTTACTCCTGGGTTCAAACCATTTTCTTATCTAGTTCAACTCTTCGGCTGCGCTTGTATATAGCCAACTGGTGTGTCTCCTGCAAGCAGCGGTTCTTAACCCTGTTGTGTTTATTTTGATCATTTCTTCCATTGCCGCAGAAAAGTCCCTCAAGGTGAGTGGTCAATTAAGTAATTCTCTTATTTGATTTGATTGTCTGCATCTGAGTAATTATTTTGGTTGTGCTTTTACAGTACTCAACTGAAAATAGCTCTATTACCATACCCTAAAAAAAAACAGAAACAAAACTAGTAATGAAGACCTCTGAATTCTTACCTAGTGAGCCATACGGCACAGACAGCAACTACACAGACAAAAATCACAGGCAATGAAATCAGTGACCCATTTTGAGTCCCGAGGAAATGAAGTCTTGTTTTGTCCCCCGAAATTCGAACACAAACTTATCACCTCGAGGCTCGGGGTACGAGTTCTATTGTTCCTAACTAACATGGCCAAAGAAAAAGCAATTCACCAGATATGTTCTTATGTAAGCAAGATTTCTCTTTGCTTCCCACCCACCTTGTGCCCCAACTAGATATGATCTTCCACGGCCGCTGCACTTTTCTTCCCTGTTGCACATCCTAATGTTGTAGTTGTAACTGTCATCCGAGCTAAGGCCTTGCAATACAGTCTTATTTGTTGCTGCATCTGTGTGATATTCACACTTCTTTGCAAGTGGTCCTCGGCCCATGGGGCATGTGGTAATTGCAAAAAATTTGGTATTGGTACGGAGTGCCTCTCCAGGGCAAATTCTGTGCCAGCTATATAGAAAATAAATCATGCTTTAAACGTCGATCACATTCACTGAAACTGGATTCCACACAAAGCCAACCAAACTGATAAGAAATCACTTTCTCATTACAAACCTCCCACTGCACTGCAACTTTCCTCGAGGAAGCATTGCCTGGAAACGCGAGGTTTTGATGCGTCACGACCTGGGGCGGGTCGGTTGGCTCTGCAATGAGTCAGCATAGCTTTGACCCAGTGTTGGATAACAGGGAGGCCTTTACTTCTGCCTGAAGAGCTGGATACAAAACTCCGCAAGTTCATCACAAGTACAAGGACTGCAGGAGGAACTATCAACAAACATGTTATTTATGGCATTTTGATGGGGCTCATAAAAAGTGATCTCGGCCGCTTTGGACGCTATTTGGATTTTGCCATCACTAATGGCTGGCTTCAATTTCTTTACAGACGGATGGGCTTTACTAGAAGAATAGTGCCAACATTAAGGCCTGCAATCACCAAAGCTGCATGGCTTGAAGTTAAGTCGAAGTTTTTGCACGATATAGTCTCTTCTATAGTTGAAAATGAGATCCCCGATGAACTCGTGATAAAGGTCGAGCAAACGCCGTCAAAGTTCGTTCCAACGGATAACGTCACAATGGCAGAGAAGAGTTCAAAGTACGTAGCCAGGAAAGGGAGTATTGACAGACGTGGAATTACAGTTACTTTGTCAGAAACATTCAGCGGACATGTATTGCCTTTTCAACTCATCTACACAGGGAAGACAAGCCGGGCACTTCCTCATATTGAATTTCCCGAGGGGTTTTTATTGAGCGATAACGAAAAACACTGGAGTAATGAAACTGAGACATTGTCGCTGGTAAATAAGTGATAAACCCATACGTAACCCAGACCAAGAAGGAGTTAGGCCTCCCTGATACTCAGAAGGCATTACTGGTATGGGATGCGTTTACTGCACAGAACACAGATAAGGTTATGCGCGTATTGACACGGCTCAACATCAAGGTTGTACCCGTACCAAAAAATATGACTCATCTGCTACAGCCGTTGAACCTCTCAACTAACGCGTCTGTGAAGAAATGGAGAAACGTGGGTTAAGTGATTATTTCACGTCCACAATAGCCCAGTTTCGAATCACTTAGACCGCTGGATAAAAAAATCAAAGGCGCCTTTTTACAGGGTTAGCCTCAACCTGAAGAAAAATATTCACAAATACCAGCAAGAAAGCGTTGAATAATAAAAGAAAACAACACACAGAAGTGTGACAATTCTCACCGGTATGCTTCAGGTCGACGGTTAACCCTGTGCAGATGTGCCTTTTGTACTTTTATCCAGCGGTTTTGGTGAATTCGAAACTGGACTATTACGAAAGTGTTGGAGAAGGAACCGAATAGAGATGTCGCCACATTCGAGGTAGACTTGAAACTCTCAACGCTGAAACCAATCCATGCCATGGTACTAATGGACATTTACGATTTCCTACTAAGCGAAAAAGGAAAGAAGGTTGTCCTCGGAACGAGTGGAAAGCCGCCGGGATCACCGAGGCATTAGAACATGCCAGAATGCAAGGTAACGTTTCCTCACTAGATCCATTTGAGCAATCCTAAAAGCTAACTACTGTAAATGCTTCTTTTTCTCCATGAGACATATGTATGTTGAGATTTTGTAAGTGCAGCAAATTTGTGCTACTGCAACAAACTGCGGTTTGGTTTTCGTCAATCAAACAAGTGAAGAGCTCTTGGTGATTTCACGGAGGCTTTGAAAGATCTTTTGAATTGATAGGGTCTAGTTAGGCTTCAAAACCAAATTTTCGGCTTTAAAAACATCTTAGAAACATCCGTGCACTTGTCTTGGAAGGTTTTATTGACGGAAGCCAAAACGCAGTTTGGCATTCAGAAATGTAAAGTGCGAGTTTGCAGAATTATGAAAATCGCAGCAAATAAAGCAAGATGCTTATCGAAAAATTCGCGTTAATTTAATGCATGTAAACCTAACTTTTGAAAAATTCGCGTTAATTTAGTGTAACGTTAATTTTCT
>BLFK01000104.1:1084704-1098081 GCA_014634185.1 Astreopora myriophthalma | reverse complement strand
GCACAGATTCAAATACTTGGAGCACCTACTCCAAAAGAATACTTAATTAACGCTCTAAAACGAGCGACTCAGGCTTTGTGTTGCAATATTGGCCTATTCCGGCAGTATTGAACACAACGAAAACAAATAAAAGAATCAGGATATTTCACAACTTTATTATTTGGTGCTTGGTTGTGTTATATCTATGTTAAATTTATATTTATTAATCGGAGCACGTTAGTATGGTCAGGTAAGTAAGCACTAGAGAAGTCGCACTGTATTTTGGCTTTTACGGCGCGGTGGTGCGACCACACATGATTTTTTTAGGCGCACAGCCAAAATTCTAGTAGCATATGCTTCCAGTTGGTCGTTAACTTTGAGCCCTGCATTAGACATGAGTTTCTCTCATGCAGGTTGAAAACGTCAATCTCATGCCACCTCACCTGTTAGCATTTGTTGAGTTTCGGAAGTGTGCCGCTGACCGCACTTGTTAATTTTCTTTATAAGCTCGTAGTATGTTTTGTGCTCGTGATTGTGGATCAAAACGAAAAAATTGTAAGTGATTTTGTTCGTGTGTGTTTCTTTGTATGCAGTTCAGGTCTTTTGCCGGTTTTACTTTGATTTCAGTGAATCGTTTATATGTGTGTACCCATAATTTCGACGTTAATGAACGCATATGAAGTTGAAGTATTTGATCCCGATAGTGAAGTTGGTTCTCCACATCACCCTTACATGTAATTACAGACAAATTTCTGATGCCTGGTTGAAAATGTGGGCTTAATGGGCTTTATTCACGCCGCAGCCATTTTGAGTCCCGAGGAACTGAAAACTTTTGTTTTTTCCCATGCAACTCGTTCTCAAACTTACCAACTCGAGGCTTCGGGTACGAGTTCTATTGTTCCTAACCAACATAGCCGCCTTGTGAAAAAAGCCAATTACAGCTTTGAATGAAACCATTTCCAAAAAATATGTAACAAACCAACTCAAGAAACAAAATTGACAACATATTTCCTAATCTTCGATTTTTTCAAGGGAAAAGCATTGGGCATGAGGAATACACATCCTGTGATTGGGATTTGAAAATCTTCTGGTATCTCAAAAAGTATTCAGATGATGTCAGAAATTTTCGGATGGTCACAAGTATGGTTCGCAGGTATGTGTACAGTACCATAAATTATTATTATTATTAGTGGATTGAATAGCTAGGCAATCCACTAATAATAATAATAATAATAATTTATAAAATGGAGGCCGAACACCTTTGTTGGATATTAGCCCGACAGATGCGGCTTTCATTATTTTCAGCTTTATGTGTCCTTTACCTGTTTCCACCATGTTCCCTAGTGTAAAGGACACATAACGCTGAAAATAATGAAAGCCGCATCTGTCGGGCTAATATCCAACAAAGGTGTTCGGCCTCCATTTATCATCGGATTAAATGATACTTACAATTTAACCTTAAATTTCAATTCCTCTTTGAAGCAAACACAACGTACTTAAAACCAGCTGTTAACATTATATACACGAAAGACACGGATTTCAATTTTTCACCGTTAACCACTATTACGAAAAACAGGCATTCGAAGTCTAAGCATTGATAATCAGTTTATTTCTTACAAAAAAAATGAGAGTTAACACTTTCACAAAATGCTGACCGATCGGAAACAGTTTACGTTTTTGTACTCACCATGGCGACTGACTCAAGGTCTGTAACACTGTCTTGTCCCTCAAAACAAGAACCTAAACATTCACTTTCTCATAAGAAGAAGTATCTGATTCCTTCCAGCCATAACAACATTAACACTGCACTGATTCAACTAATGTGACCTGCACTTTCTTCCCGGCAAAAAGTCGTCATGACGTGCAAAGCGAAATGGCCGCCATCTTCCTTTTTAGTACCTACTCTCTCTCGGCCAGAAATACCAAGGTCCCAGTCAGGTAGCCTGTAGGTGTAGGAGCCCCTCCATTTTCCACCTCGCTCTGCCTGTACTATCGCGCCCCGTTTACCAACTGAACGCCTGGAACAGCCTAGTTCAGGGGAGAGGACAAAAACGAGAGGGTAGGGGGGAGGGAAACAGGGCAGTCCCCATCAATCTTCGCCTCGCTCTCAACACCCTTCATTTTCACGCTCATTTCTATCGTTCCCCTCAATCTGAACGGCATGAAACAGACTAGGGAAATGCTCTTCCGGCTTACGGCTAAGCCACACTCAACCCAGGCTTCAACGAGACTCAAACCCTCCACCAGCTTAGCTGTCAACCCAACTCGGAGCTGGTTATTTGCGATTATTTTTTATGCCGTAAAAGGTGCATGTATAATAAAGAATATGTATGAAATATTTTATACATTTAAACCGAGGATATGTGATGAATTAAACTGTGATCATCGCAATTAATGAAGCAATTTAAGCAGCGGCAAAAAAACTTGCAGTTAAATGAGGTTAATGTGGGCTCGCAACATGCATAAATCAACTACAACTGGTATATTGCAGCATTAACAAGTGAAAAAGTTAAAGACTTAAATTGTCAAAAGAGGTTAGGGTTAGGGTTAGGGTTAGGTTAGCGAAACAGCGAAACCAATCCTTTGACCTATACGGCAATTCATCTCTCAATAAGAGACAATATCAAGGGTCCTCGATTGGCCCGCTGAAGTTCAAACAATTGGAAAATTTACAAAAATCCGCCGCCCAACTCAGTCAACTTTTCACCAACGTATTTAAATTCACACAGATGACTGGTGTACAATTTCCCAATCATTAAAGTTAGAGTTGACAGTGAAAATTAGTGACCAATGGGTCCCCAACTTAATTTTGCACTGGACAGGAAAATGTAGTGCATGTCAATTAATTCATGAAATAAGAAAGCTATTTCATGCAAAATACAACATCATCAGTTTGAGAAGAAATAAGCCTGCAGTAATTGCGCTCTCCGCAAGACAAGAGGTGAGTTTCAAATAAGAATACGAATTCAGTTCAATTCAAGTCAACTCATTCTTTATATCTTAAAACGTCTAATTAGAATTGACTGACCCGCAGATGTATACAAACCTAGCTGAGGCAGACCAGTCTTTGCTAATATCACAATTAGAATTATTGCAGATAAAAATATTATTCCTTGCATAAAGCTGAGGACAACAAGAAATAAATGAATACGTTAGTAAGGAATTATACAAATGAATAAAGAGTTTAAAGAAAAAAGTGACAGTTGGAAAAGAAAAAAAGAAAAGTTTCAGTTCAAGAATTAATATTGCAGTATTTCACCATCTTTGAGCCTATTTCCCCTACGCCAATATCACGAGTTTTCGTTACTTAAAATATCCAGAATTACGCCGCGAATTTTCCTTTTCAATACTCGTTTTGGTAGTTCTCCGGCTAATACAGGGCAGCAACTCATTCCACCATTAAGTATCAACTCGTGAAAAGGATTTTTTTTCTGAGTTTCTTATTCCAATTTTTGGGTATAAAAGTTTTCTAACGTTGAGGAATGCGTCGTAAAAAGAAATGGCTTTTCGAAATTGGGGTTTGAAACGGTTCTAAAGACTTTTGACCAGACGATGGTCAAGCCAGCACTGTTCTCTCAGTAGTATACATGCATATCTTTTTCCAACTTTTCCAGTATATAATTTAGAAGAGCAAGCGACGCCGTACGGATATTTCAAAAATATAAAAGCGCAAAGCTTTATTAGACAGGTTCGGCTAGACTAGACACCAAGTTGTTCATGTCTCAGCGGTTAAGTAATTCAAGATGTGGTCAGTTCAAAATAGATCTGACGAACTTGGAACGATGGAAAAACTGACTGTGCATCCGACGAAGAACGAAGCCCATGCAGCTTATAACCTTTACCTTATACGGAACACCTGCCTGTCACTTAAGATATGTGTACTGAAGCACGTTATTTTCGAACTCGTTTACAAACGGGCGTTAAAATAATGTTGTCTTAGGTGCACTTGTTCTCACCGTCAAACGAATAGGTATTAAGTTCATCTCCGATCTCACTTAACTATACAAGAGAAGGCCGGCATCAACTGACACACAAGTGTATTTCCCGAGATGGGAAACCCGCACACACACAGACACAAGTCCACACAAGGCAGGCGCAGTGACGGAGTTCTATGATATAAACCAAGTTGACAGGCATGCTTTATTTGGACACATCGTTTGTGGCTAGCTGATACCTTTAAGCCGACAACGTTTTCCCTGAAATGAGGAAATACAGCTCACTTTTAGGGAAAAATCCGTGAGTCACCTGTCGTCAGTACTTACCACTGCCGAGCGTTAATATTGACTTTAGTTTCAAGAGTTGTCTATAAATGTTAGGCTACTGTCATACAAACTAACACGTTAATACCCAAAAATGTTAGGGCTGCTACAGTGAATCAAGATATCAGTTATAATTCTTGTATTCTATATTTTAACTGCCGACAACTCTCGGAATCATCCGTTGAATATTCTCTTCACCTCAGACTGAATAAGACTGGACAAAGCAGGACAAGTCCGCCGGGCAAGAAAAAGGTCGGGAAGTTTAATCTCTCAACGGCAAAGGATAAAGAAAACGCTACGATCGAAGCACATTTGGCAATAGGAAGTTGTGATCTCTGTTGCAAAGTTCTCTTCAGTAAATGTATGTACTTTCAAGCGGACATAGTTTTCCCTGAAATGAGGAAATACAGCTCACTTTTAGGGGAAAATCCGTGAGTCACCTGTAGTCGGTACTTACCACTGCCAAGCGTTGTCTGTAAATGTTAGGCTACTGTCATACAAACTAACACGTTAATTAAAACCCAAAAATGTTAGGGCTTCTACAGTGAATCAAGATATCAGTTATAATTCTTGTGTTCTATATTTTAGGGGCGGAACCATCCGCTTAATATTCTCTTCACTTCAGAATAACACTGGAGAAATAAGGACAACTCTGCCGGCAAGAAAGCTCGTCGGAGAAGTTGAATTCCTGAACGGCAAAGGATAAAGAAAACGCTAACATCGAAGCACATTTGGTAATGGGAAGTTGTGATGTCTGGTGCAAAATTTACTTCGGTGAATTTATTGTGATATTTCTACTAAATGCCTTCACTCTATTGGCCTTCGCAAGAAATCGCCAACTACGCAAGCGCACCACATACCTGATAATCAACTTGACTGTGGCTGATTTACTGGTGGGAACAGTGTCAGGACCTTTAGTAACTTTAGTATCAGCTGATTTAATACCACTTGATACTCATTGGCTATCACTACTCTACGTGTTTTTACCATCTTCGCTTATTAACCTCTCTTTGATTTCGCTAGACAGGTTACACGCAACACTATATCCTTTCAGACATTGCTTGATCGGAAAAGAGTTCTACTGCAAAGTTATTGGTGGCAGTTGGTTGCTTGCTTTGCTTGTCTCATTGACGATAACGATTTTTGCATTACGCTCAATCCCAAATTCAGGACCGTATCTCATAATTTGTTGCACTTTCTTCACTCTTGTTATAGTATCTGTCTCCTATGTCACCATTAGGGTGAAAGTCAAAGGTAATCGTCATCCCCAACCTATTGGTGCAACATCGGCTTCAGAAACAAAACTGTCACAGACTTTGTTTATGGTGACTGCTGTCTCTATATTGACCATTCTACCCAGTGCTATTTGGTGGACTGTGGTGTTCATTATCTCAGTTGTCTCTTATCTCTGTATTTTCCGGCCATTTCATGGCTTTAGGAAATTTCATCTACTTATGGCTCTGACTTTTGCTTTGCATTTGCATAAACCCGGCAAGTGAACGTATAATTTAAGAATCTCCTGTTGTGTAATTCCCTGTCTAGAGAGGCCATACTTAGAGGGTGTCACCTGCACATGTTTACCGTCAGGCAATCAATCTGCTGAAGCTGAGGTTTTTCCAGTCCAGTTCAGGTTCCCTCTACACTTGATATGGATTACAATCGGCCATGTCTGGTGCCTTTTGGACCTCTTTTCCGTGCTTTCTTGGTATTTTGTCTAACGCCTCACGCCAGCTCTTCCCAAGGTTTGTTTAGAATTCAGGGGCACCTAAAGGACCGTCTCCGTAAAATATCTGTTCGGCAGGGCTTAGAAAAGCATGGATTTTCATATTATGAAGAAATTTAATTCCTTTGGTTTTCGAAAAACTGAATATATATATATATATATATGTGTGTGTGTGTGTGTGTGTGTGTGTGTGTGTGTGTGCCGTGTTCATATTTTGGATAAATATGAGAGAGACAAGATCAAGTAATAAATCCCGCCTAAGAATTTTTAGTTCCTAAAGTTTTCTTTTGCTAACATATTCAACTAGAGATATTCCCCTTATATAAATTTTCACCCAGACGTTACATAAAATTCATAACAGAGGTGGGGAAACGACCTTATTTTCTAAATATTTTTTGAGCCTCAGTACCGAGATCTCGCCTTACCACTAAATACTTTGTAAAAATTTAGATGTGTTCATATGAGAAGGCGGGCTGGCCCGGTTGCCGATATCTTAGTGACCGGCATGAAAATAATTGCCATATGAACACTTCAGTACGGTTACCGGGGTGCAAATAATCGATGAATATTCGCGATGCAACGGTCAGTATTTAAATTTAAGTTCTCATTTCTTTTAAGCCGGCTGCATACGAGCAAGTTTTCTGGGACAAGTTTTGACAAGTTTTATTTGTTCGTGTGTAAAGAAAAACTTGTCAAGTTTTTCCTTGACAAGTGCACTTCTTCAAAAGCTAGCATGCTAGCTTTTGAACAAGCGCACTTGTCAAGGAAAAACTCGACAAGCTCCAGAACTTGCTGGTCTGTACGGGTCGACAAGGAAAACTTGTCAAGAGAATTGAGAAATATTGCGGGCCCTCAGCGGTGTTCTTGTTGTGCTGGCCGTAATGGCGGATAACATCATGGCCGGGAAAAATAGTGTTCGTTGGACCGATTCTGCTACATCACTTCTCGAATACCTAAGATCAAGAGAAAACTTGTGGAATGCCAAAGTGGATTCCTACAGGGACCGAAACAAGAAAAAGCCACCTCCAATTCATGTCTCTTCGAGTGCTCATATTGCAAAAGTAAAGCAAAACCAAGACCACAAGCCAGCAACCTTTTTTCTCTCGTCAAATAAGCATGAGCCATGATCAAAAAACGAAAGTGGCGCCCTGTGTTTTTATTTTCAGTCCTCCGCTGCGTAATTGTATTGCTGGCTACCCTTAAAACTTGTCAAAGAAAACTTGTTCATTCGTTCGCACCAGCAAAAAGAAATTGTCGAGGCAAAACTTGTCACAGAAAATGTGTGGTTCACACACACTAGAAAATAAAACTTGTCTATAGCACTTGTCAAGGAAAACTTGTTCGTCTGTAACCGGCTTTATTTTTACGGTTGTTACGTACATGGTTGTTTCATGTATGCTACATGAAGCAAGTATTATAGAAAAGCGAGTTCTTGCGGCAATAAGCATTTCGGTGGCCGGTGAGTGGCATCAAATCCGAATGCTTTTGACCATGCAGTTCTTCAGTTTTCAGTAGGTTATTAAACCGCTTATAAACTCGGCGGGCTCAATTCTATAAAATAACAGTCAACGTTTCGTTCCTTTTTTTCAGATCAATGCCGAAATCTGGCGTTTAATCCCGCAAAACAATTTAACAGCAAACGTCTCATAAGTCACTTGATCCGAGCAACTGAAGTTGTGAATGTAGGGTGGTGTGGGAGGCTTTGTTTGTTTGAACCTGACTGCGTCAGTTACAACTTCAAAATGGTGGCAAGTCCGAATGGAAAGTTCATATGCGAACTAAATAATTCCACTCATGAAAGGCATGATAACGAACTGGTGAGAAACCCACTATATGAGTATCATGGTGCAGAGGTAAGGCCTTACCTTCTTTGTTTTAAAATTCCAATGCAAACGGATTTTAGTCCCACACCCGTAACCCATCTCATGTGTTACTGGATGAAGAACGACAAGAATAAGAAATAAGTCCTGAATATTACAAAATACTTTCTGCCCCCATGCTCTTTCGCCAGATATAATTATCGGTTCGTTAAGTACATTGCTGTGGATGAGCTTTGTTTGCTGTAGCATGCTGCAGTGAAGACCACATATGTCTGCCACATTTTGTTCACCTGCGGGGTGGCCGTTTATTTTTAACTGTACTGAACTTTTTACAAAGCATGAATTATCTTTTCATATAACAGCAAAGGTGGGGACAAAACGGCCTAAGCAAAATTCTCAATTCCAAGCCAACGACCGAAAAGTAGGGAGGGCCCTGGGTAGGAAAGACCTTCGCTCACGTTGATTTGAAGACAAAGAGGGTGTAACCTGGCCTGCTTAAACATAAATAGCACATCATACCATTCCCGGATGTTAAGTGATCACTCAATGAATTCCCCCAAAATCGAACGAGCAGGATGCATAAAAGCATTTACTCCCCAGGAAAACATTTCCTCTTGTAATACAGATTGAAAGTCTACCGACTGAACATATTCTACAGATTTTTTTCAGACTCTCCTATCAAAGTACCACGTGCGGAGTAAAAGTTCTCAGAAAAGATGTCACTCAAGATGTGACGCGCTTCGATTACGTTGAAAGTAACTAAATAACAAAAAAACGCAATCACATGCGATAACAAAATCTCTTTCTGACACACCCTTGCACAGGTTTGTACGTGCCAGAAAAAAAATGAAATTAACTTGCTTTTTTGAACGTCACTAACTGAAGATATTATGGAAATATATTTCAGAACGATAAACTGGCTAGCACGGACGTTAATGGCGAATTACTGACAACGTAGTTGCAGTAAGAGTCATTCTTTCCAGCGGCCTCTTTCTTCAGTCAACATTCATGGTTTCAGCACTTGAACTTTTTGTCACCTCGTTGCGATTTTATTCGATCCAAAACGCCCCATAGTAGTGTTCAGTCCACAGAATCCTTAATGTCTACGTTATTTTTTTTTTTTTTTTTTTGAAAATCAAAGTGAAAATTCTATGGAACAGAAAACAATATTCCAGAAACATAGAGAGCTTTTCAATTGACTTTCGAAAAACCAATACCAAAGTTATTGCTGCGACAGATCACAAAGGGCGCAAATAGCGCGATGAACTAAATCAGAAATCGAATTTGTAGCAAGTACACGTAACTTGCTCAAAGCACGGGAAACATCCCGCGTAGAAGGTGCGATTGGTTTTTCTTTTGCTTTTCCCTGGTTGAAAAACTGGCGCGAGATTCTTAAGCCAATCTCTAAGCGTAGCAATCGCAATCGCGTAATTACTTTCGATAGCCATTTGAAAACCGCTCTAAATCATTCACATATTGTGGGCACTTTAAAAATTGATGATGCAGTCGGTTTTCCTCTATGTCTCTCTATTACAGAGTGCTTGTATCAACAACCCATGCAAAAACAGAGGAACTTGTCAAACAGGTTTTACACTTAGAGGATATCGTTGTTTATGTACCTCTGGGTTCAGTGGACACGACTGTCAAAAAGGCAGGTGATCGATGTTATCGTATCAGATGAGTTTCAACGCCATTATTTTACTTCTCCTTTTCTGGAAATCGCTCTCATGCAAATTCGCAGTCAATCATAGGCAAAAGCAAACTCAATCGGCTGCATGTAATGAGCCAATCGGTGCTCAATCGAGGCAAACCGGATGACGTAACCAGCACTAAGCGCGGGAAACCCCCTACAGGCAAGTGATGATTGGTTCGGGTTTTGCGTCTGATTAGGTGAAAGAGCAGCGCGAGATTTTCCAGCCAATAAACAAGCGCTGAAAACTGAGAATATAGTTAACGACTTTTTTCCCACAGTAACTACCCCTCATTACGAGACAATTGGATGTTTCCGCGACAATGAGAACCGATCCATACCATCATTAGAAGGAAAAGACCCCAACTTGGATGGGTTCTACAAAGCAAGACAAGACCCCATCCAAAAATGCTACCAAGCAGCCAAAACGCGAAGTTTTAACATTTTTGCAGTCCAGGACAGTGGATGGTGTGCAGCCAGTGCTACAGCGCACCAGACCTTTGATAAATATGGAAAATCAACAACCTGCTCCTCTGATGGTGAAGGTGGACCATGGGGAAATCAGGTGTACTACATCACAGGTAGGTGTCGTGAAATCAGAGTGGCAGCTATCGTCGATATCTAGAAAGTGCACCAATGCAAACCGCTGGAGCTAAAAGTTACAAAGTGTTCGAAAAGAAAAGTTTTATCGGTTAAAAAATTAACTTTATAATTAATTAATAATTTTATAATTTTATAATTACATCTTTTATAATTTTATAATTACATAATTTATAATTTTATAATTATATAATTTTATAATTTTATAATTTTATAATTTTATAATTTTATAATTAATTCATTAATTAATTTTAAAGTGGTTCTGTCGGTAAACAGGAAAGAACCTTATTCGGAAAATCTTTCACTCTCATTTTTCGATTCCCGCCCCGTAAAACGTAGCAGTTATTCCAGGCAGCCAGTCCCCTCTTTTCGATTGTACTTTTAAGTGTCAATGTTGTAACGATCTCGAGTTAGGGCTAATAAAGCTTGCAGCTTATAGCCCCTTTGCGATCAATCCTTTCCACCACGACTTAACTGCATGAGAGCTTCCTTCAATAATCTTTTGTATCAATAGACTTAAGGGAGGCTGTATTTTATGACTGCCATTAACCTGTATAGCATCCATGTGCTTTCTTGATTGTGTATTTAGGCTATAGAGCCGTTGGTTGCTACAAGGACGCCTCTAACCCATCAATCCCATTCTTGGAAGGCACAGACTCTGTTTTGGATGGTTCGTATACCACTCGAACAAATCCCATTGCAAAGTGTGCTGTGGCTGCAATGAGAAAGAACTTCACTATGTTTGCAGTTCAAGATGGAGGGCGATGTGCATCCAGTGCTACAGCACCAGTGAATTTTGACAAGTACGGCAAATCTGATGCTTGTTTGGCCGATGGTGAAGGCGGATTTTGGGCCAATCAGGTGTATTCTTTGGAAATGTAACCGAAATGTACGATCCTGCAACAAATATAACAATCGTTGAGTAGTTAGCACATTATACTGTTACAGTAGTAAGTCAAAGTATATGACCATTGATGTACAAAACTGCTGAATTCTTCGCACAATTTGATCAGTGGCTATGGTTTATTAGAGGATAGAAACATAAATAACAGTCACAGTTGATATTTTCCCTCTTTGTTCTAAAAAGCAAGTAGATTTCGCGTTAAGGTCGTTCAAACCATTTTCAGCGCTTTCAAGAAACGGTCGTATCAGACAACACTGTACAGTCACGTATTAGTAAAACTGTATCACGTGAATTGAAAGAATGATCTTCACTCTTCCTGGACAATTTAAGCAATTGTTTCAAATGTGCACGCACTTGAAAAATTCAAGTGATTTCAACGGGCTTCGAACCCACGACCTCTGCGATGCCGGTGCAGTGCTCTTACCAACTGGGCTATGAAGCCACACAGTTGAGAGGCGGTCAATTTGTTGGGCTCATGCGTGTTTTTCCGTGAAAGGAGTGATGAATGAAAGAAATGCTTGTGAAGTACGGTATAGAAATGAACTGAAGGAATTGTGGATTAAAGTAGTTTATTAAAGCCTCACCCGAAGTTGTCAATCCACTTGTTTTTTTTTTCTTTTCACTTTGAAACTCCATTAAGGTTTTTGTAATCATGGGAGTATCACCACTACTACCGTCTAACCAGAGCGGAAGGCTGCAAGCAGCGACTTCCACCAACTCTCGTTATGACCAGACTTTTTTTTTGAAAGCATCCATTCCACCAGTGATCGACCCGCACCAGGCGAATAAGAAGGCAGAGGCTTTGAGGCTAACTCCGTTTCACGACCATTTAAAGAAAAATAAAACTACCAAAGTGATTCTCAAGACTAAATGGTTTCGAACAATCGATGTCTTCCAGGGATAATAAATTAAAAAGTATGTACTTGTTACTGCCTTCTCTCAGATGTCTGTTCCTAAACTCAGAGCAATTGAAGCCCTTATATTACCAAAGTTTCTATGAAGTCTGTGTAATTTCAATTTGAAAAGACCCAGTAACTGCGGATCATTTTCTATAGCATACTGAGTTGGGAACCAAAGAGTGGCTTTTTGTGAAGTCTTTAAGCGATCGGCAAGCTTTTGTAGAGGACAGGCGTCGATATTCAAACTGATCTATAACAGCAAGCAAAACACAACCAATGGACCGTTTCCCGAAAGTCCCGGGAAGTTTTCGGGCCCGAAAAGCAAATTGCACGGATAACTGCGATCCACTTATTTTGAAAATCTGGTTTTCTAGAATTCCTTCAAGATAAGAAAAAGCAAAGTAATTGCAAAGTTTCGTGCCTTAAAAAGTCTTCCGTCGGTGATTTGATGATCAATGACAGCACTGAGTCCGTTCGTTTAAAAGAAATGTATGATAAACAACCTTTATTTAACGGTTCTTTAACTGATGCTTTCATGCCTGCTGTCCTAAAAAGGGCCGTGATTACTCCTCCACTTAAGAAGCCAAATGAATTGAATACCGACGTGTTTAGAGACTACAGACCTGTGTCGAGCCTGTCATTTATTTGGAAAATGATTGAGGAGGCGGTAGGAGCTCAGCTTGTCAGTTATAATGATGACAACGACTTGGGTAAGGTTTTCGAATCATCCTATAAGAAACAGCATGGCGCCGCCCGAGACCGCTCTCCTCAAAGTTTAGGATGACATTTTAGGGGTTCGTGATACTCAACAAACTGTTGCCCTGTTGCTACTAGATTTGTCAACTGCATTAGATATTGTAGATCATTCAGTTTTTACATCACAGACTGGAAAATCGTCTTAACGTAAGAGAAAATGTCGTGTCTTGGTTCAAGTCTTAACTGTTAGATCGTCACTGGTCAATCTGTTATTGTAAATGGGACTTATTCCTCCTCCTGTGATATCATGTGTGATGTGCCGCAGGTGTCTTTTCTTGGTCCAACACGAATTTTCTTTTTTAGGCGGACGATTCCCAGATTTATTTTTCTTTTGACTCGGTTTCATCGACCTGTTCGTTTGTGGTTTCTCGAATCGAGGTTTCTTTATATTTGTGCGTCACGGATGTCTTCCAATAAACTGAATCTGAATGGCAGGCGATAAGACTGAACTCTTAATCATCGGTCCTCAACATCGTTCTTCCATTGTCTTTCCTTCTGTTACAGCTTACGATGGATCCATCATCCAGCCTTCTTCAACTGCCCGATATATAGCTGTGGTCTTGGACAATAATCCCAACCTTGAACGTCAAGTAACTGCTGTTTGCAAGTCGGCAGATTTTCATATTCGTAATATCTCTCGGTTAAGGAAATTTTTGTCCGTAGATAATGTTAAATTCTTGGTTCAGGCCTTTGTAGCATCTAGGCTAGATTATTACAATTCCTTTTTCACTTGACCTTCCAAATTAC
>BLFK01000104.1:1063184-1084694 GCA_014634185.1 Astreopora myriophthalma | reverse complement strand
ATGAAGTGATGCTGCTGGTGAAAATCCATTCAGAAGAGAGCGTGGATGGCTATTGTATACCTTCAGCTAGGTTACAATGAAGCTCTCCCATGCCCTGGCCTGCGCACGCTGTGCAGTGCCATCATGACAGGCGTGATATTGTGTGATATTTTCCCAAATTTCTGCGGTAGTGGATTTTTTTAAAACATAGTACCAGAGTCATTGACACATAATCATAGATACGTTCTCCTCTCTGGTGATCTGCTGGCAGACGCACAATTGTACGGACACAGCGTTAAAACTGCTTTGTAACATTTAGATTTCAGTAGTTCTTGAAGTGGGTGTTACTTGACCGACCATCGGTGAATCGCGCATAAAAAATTCGCCCATTTCCGCTATCGGTACAATTGTACCGATAGACCGCGCGGCGCGCTGGGAATGAGAATTTAGTAATTTTACCACAGGGAGGGTAAATAAACTAATCTAATAAATAACGTCTTAGCTATAGGTTTTTATTCGAAAATAAAGTGAAAATTTTGTGGAGCAGACAACAATATTCCGGAAAAATAAATCGTTCGCATATTCAATCACGAGTTTGCTACTGTGGGCACTTTAAAGTTCATCGCCCAGTCGGTTTTCCTCTCTTTCTCTCTGTTGTAGAGTGCTTGTGTAAACAACCCATGCAAGAACGGAGGAACTTGTCAAACAGGTTTTACAGAGAGAGGATATCGTTGTTTATGTAACTTTGGGTTCAGTGGACACGACTGTCAAAAAGGCAAGTGATCGATGTTAAGTGAGTGACGAAATGGCCTTTCTTTGCCTGTTTTACATAGCAGAGACACTGAGTTAGGTGAAGGATATTTCTACTTCAAAGCAAAGAGGCAAAAAGGACACATTAGACAATATTTCTGAATTCAGAGGACCTGGCGGTGAATAAAACAATTGGTGTGAAGAAAATTAAGAAATATCGTATCAGAGCGGCTTTCAACTGAATGTCGAAAGTAATTGCGCCATTGATTTGATTTGCATTACTACGCTTCGAGATTGTCTGGAATTTTTAGCCAATCGGAAGCAAAACCAAAATCAACTGGCTGAGTGTATTGAGCCAATCAGTGCTCAGCGATCGAGGCAAATAATGACCTAAACGGCGATAAGCACGAGAAACGCCCTACAGGCAAGTGACGATTGGTTCGGGTTCTGCTTCTGATTGGATGAAAGAGCAGCGCGAGATTTTCCACCCAATGAAAAAGCACTGAAAACTGAGAATATAGTTAACGACTTTTTTCCCACAGTAACTACCCCTCGTTACGAGACAATTGGATGTTTCCACGACAAAGGGAACCGAGCCATACCATCATTAGAAGGAAAAGACCCCAACTTGGATGGGTGGTACCGAGAAAGACAGGACCCCATCGAAAAATGCTACCAAGCAGCCAAAACGCGAAGTTTTAACATTTTTGCAGTCCAGCACAGTGGATGGTGTGCAGCCAGTGCCACAGCGCACCAGACCTTTGATAAATATGGAAAATCAACAACCTGCTCCTCTGATGGTGAAGGTGGAGCATGGGGAAATCAGGTGTACTACATCACAGGTAGGTGTCGTGAAATCAGAGTGGCAGCTATCGTCGATATCTAGAAAGTGCACCAATGCAAACCGCTGGAGTTAAAAGTTACAAAGTGATCGAAAAGAAAAGTTTTATCGGTTAAAAAATTAATTTTATAATTAATTAATAATTTTATAATTTAATATTTTTATAATTTTATAATTTTATAATTTTATAATTTTATAATTACATAATTTATAATTTTATAATTATATAATTTTATAATTTTATATATAATTTTATAATTTTATAATTATATAATTTTATAATTTTATAATTAATTAATAAATTAATTTTATAGCGGTTCTGTCGGTAAACAGGAAAGAACCTTATTGGGAAAATCTTTCACTCTCATTTTTGGATTCCCGCCCCGTAAAACGTACCAGTTATTCCAGGCAGCCAGTCCCCTCTTTTCGATTGTACTTTTAAGTGTCAATGTTGTAACGATCTCGAGTTAGGGCTAATAAAGCTTGCACCTTGTAGCCCCTTTGCCATAAATCCTTTCCACCACGACTTAACTGCATGAGAGCTTCCTTCAATAATCTTTTGTATCGATAGACGTAAGGGTTCCATTATGGTGACACAGAGGCTGTATTTTATGACTGCCATTAACCTGTATAGCATCCATGTGCTTTCTTGATTGTGTATTTAGGCTATAGAGCCGTTGGTTGCTACAAGGACGCCTCTAACCCATCAATCCCATTCTTGGAAGGCACAGACTCTGTTTTGGATGGTTCGTATACCACTCGAACAAATCCCATTGCAAAGTGTGCTGTGGCTGCAATGAGAAAGAACTTCACTATGTTTGCAGTTCAAGATGGAGGGCGATGTGCATCCAGTGCTACAGCACCAGTGAATTTTGACAAGTACGGCAAATCTGATGCTTGCTTGCCCGATGGTGAAGGCGGATCTTGGGCCAATCAAGTGTTTTCTTTCCACAACTAACAGAAGCGTACGACTATATACAATAAATGTACTAACAACCGTTGCCGGTATATACTATTACAGTACTACCGGCTTTTTAGTCAAGGTACATGGCCATTAACGTACAATATGCTGAATTCTGCGGCTTATTAGAGAACCCAAACAGTGACATCACTGTTGCCATTTTCCCTGTTTATCTTTGATAGCGAAACATATAACATGCTGCACGGAGAAACCTTTGTTTTTTCTAGCTGTTCCCCTTCGTTTTCAAGAGAAATTTCCTTAGTCGCCAACAGCCCCAAGGGATGACCAAAACTTGCCACTCTCATGCAACCGAAATTTGCCAGCAGCTGGCAACTTTTGCAGAAACTGGTGTATCAAAAAAAGGGAGAGTTCTCTATAATTATCGTTAAAAGCCTCCCAAGTTGTCAAACCATTAAAAATCACATTTGCGTCTGTTTCTTGTAATGGTATGTTTCTCTGATTTCAGCTATACAACGAGCCGTCTCCCAATAGAATACATAACAGAATAGGCAATTTCCGAGTTCATTTCGGCCTCTTTTTCACAACGAGTCTAAGTGCGAAGTCTTTCTTATGAATGAGCTTTTATTCTTATGCAAAGTAAAATGGATTACCATCACCAAACTCTCGCACTTAGATTCGCTTTGAAAAAGAGGCTGACGTGAACCCAGAAGTGGTTTATACTACCGCGTTTTACCATTTGCTGGCTTCTGACAAAATTTAAAAACTAGCAAAATCAGGGATTACGGAAGTGCGTTCGACTTGGCCTTTTGTCGTTGAGATATTCAAATCTAATAATTATTCTATCTTTTGACTGAGAAAGATCGCCGTGTTGCATCAAATGGCAGTTTAATGTAGATACATCGTATGAAACATTCTGATGCTATGTTTTGGACATATGTTGTGAGGAGGCTGTGAGGATTTTTAAGTTTACCTTCACGTCTACATGTTCTATTGACTCATTTTTATCAATTTTATAGCTCCGGAACTACAACAATAACAATAACGACAATCTTTAGCGCTACTCACTCTCTCTTGCAAAATAATAAATTACAACAATAAAGATGTTGAAATTAAAATTAGAGTACGGGCTGCTTTGAATAACCTTAGGGGCTAGCGGAGCCAGGCAGCCAGTTGAACTTCAAAATACTGAAACTTAATGGAACTTAAAATACTTTGTAATCTTCTCATTAATTTCCGATGGCTGAAGGCAGTTATATTGGTAGAATGTAACAATTCCAAACGCAGAGAGAAGTTGAACTGAAAAGTAAAAACGTGGACAAATCACACTTCAATAGTATTGTTTGTTCTTAAAAAAAGAAAAAAAAAAGCACTACACCGCTTTCCGATGTTTTGATAACTAGCATGGATCACATTTGTAAGCTAAATATCGAATAATTAAACGCAATTTCAGTCACCTTCGGGTAGAAAAATAGCGAAAGAAACGCTCCACTCGCAAGTTCAAGGTGAGCAAATCGAGCACATGCTCACATGCTCTGAGTCTGCAACATTTTGTTCATTAAACATCACACGACACGTCACATCACGTGGGCTCGAGGCCCTCACCCCCACATAAAATCGAGGCGAGCAGTCAGCCACACGAGAACACGCAAAGCACGACACGATTAGTAAACGCCTTGGTTCGCTCGAACGCAATTAAAACGCAAGAGCCCAAAACACTACAGCGCCAAAATGAACGAAAGCGTAATTACAGTAGACTGGAAGTTCCCCAGTTGTTCGAAGGGTGGTGGCGCAATCCACTGGATAAATCAATTGGTTTTGCTAGCGCTTATCTGCTGGATAGTGACTTATCCAGTGGATAGTGTGTTATGCCCATTTTGAACAACCGGAGACTGATGTACAAAACTTCGTAGTGTGTAATGATTTGTTTTCAGATCGCAACTTCTTTTGTCTTCATTCTGCTATATAACAAATCACGCAAACTGGTTAGTTCTGTTTTCCTTCAATTTTAAGGTTTATCTCTGCTTGGGACTTCAGCAACAATGACGCGGGAACAGCATCGAGAAAGTCGCTTAAAAATATAACTTCGCGTTGTTATAATCACCTTGCAATTATTCAACTTTTTCAGTATGTAATGTGTCTACTATCCGAGAATGAAACTGGTGCTAACGTCGTTAAACGGGCCCTGTCACGGAACTTTCGTTGCCCAGAACACGGAAATCCTTCTTTGTGACCTTTACTTGTGCCCAAGCCATTCTTTTCCATCTCTCATAGCAAGAAGAGTCACCCATAATACATTTTTGGCCATGTCTTCAAGATCAGGTGCGAACATTTGAAAAATGTAGGCTGAATTTTTCAAAATGCAATCCGCCGGTTTCCATCCTTGCCACCGTAACAACAGAAGACTGTGAATAGTGTCAGTGCCGTAACGGTCTTCGATAAACAAACTGCATTATTTTTTTAGGTTTTCACTGATTTAAATACGTCTTTTATTCTACAGTGAGGCCAAAATAGCGTGACAGAGCCCCTTTAAAGTTTGGACAAAGAATGAAAAATTGATCTTCATGCGTTGACGTTCTCTTAGCTGCTGGTTAATTTTGGTCATTTCACGTTGTACTTAAATGTAAGACATGCCCGTACACAGCGTGTAGAGCGATTATTTGTATTAATTAAACCTGTTGTTTTGTGGTGTTCCCGTTTTCCCGTTGCCAGTTCCTTAATAAGATTCTCGGGAAACAACGCTTTTTTCGTGCTTAGCAACCTCCCGCGTTCTTCCATAACTCAATAGTGCACGCTATGGCGTTTAACATTTGTTAATTAAGACTGAACCCAGGGCTACCGCTAACACTGCCTCGAACAACTCGGCCCTGCTTGGTTGCACCTACGCATTAGGGGGTCATTATATTGCATTCGAAACATGAATGGCATGAGCTAAGGGCGCTTTCCATCGGACAGAACTGACCGGCCAGACCGGGCGTTTGTGACATTTGGAAGGGCTAACTCTACAACGCCTTCAAAATAACACACTTCCAGGATGATATATACTCCTCCACAAAGAATGTCAGGAATTATCATGGAACTATTCCTTCAAACTCTTGCATTTTCCTTGCAAACTGACCAGTCTGGCCGGCCAGTTCTGGCGAAAGGAAATGCCCTAAATGTAGGGGAAAATAAAAAAATTAAAATTAAAAAAAATACCATGTGAGGTTGAGGGTCATCCTCGGTGTAAAAACTTGTGAAACTCACTGATGACGTAACCCAAAGAAAACAAAAGGGCGAAAAAAAAAACATGAAAACAATAACCTAACCCTAACACGAGCCAAAGAAATAAATAGCTTCAGAGGTTTTTACACCGAGGTGAACCCGAGAATGGTGCAGCAATCCTCTTGCGACAACCCATTCTCTTCTCTGAATTAACGATTATCGTTAATTCTTAATTTGGTCTGAATTTACGATTATCGTTAATTTAGAACACCGAAAGTCTGAAGGGCATTCTGGGAAATGAGCATATTTCTTTGAAAAGACAAACCCCGGCCACAGGACTCGAACCTGCGACTGTCTACTGACAGATCCTCTCCTCTAACCACTAGACCACTAAGCCGTTACCTGCGCAAACCACAGTTTTTAAACATCATAGAATTAATGCATTTATCATACACCTTGTTGTAAACCAGTATAGTTACTCGCTAAGAAACACTTTTAGACAGTAATGTGAAATAGCCAGTCACCAAACTTCAAAACAAAGCTAAACATTTTAAAATCAGGGTTTAGGCCTGATCACTGTTGAGAAGTGATATTCCATAAATATCTAATCATTGATTAACTTAACAACTTGACAACTCAGTAGTCTAGTGGTAAGGACTCGTCCCCGTAAGCTCTAGCTAGGGTTCGAATCCAATCCAAGGATATGGGTTTTTCTTTTTCATATTTGCTCCTTTCCGAAAAGTCTTGGGACAGAGTGTTCTAAATTAACGATAATCGTTAATTCAGAGCAAGTTAAGAATTAACGATAATCGTAAATTCAAACAGGAGATCATGTTGCTTGCGAAGCCACAACTTCATTATTTGAAGTACCACCATGCATAAATACAACTACGTTATAAAAATATAAAGATCTTTTATTGACTTCAAAAGAACATTTCCACAAAGATTATTTTACTACAGTAACAACGATATGGATCTCAAAAGATCTAGTCAGATTGATGATTTTCATTTCAACATTATAGTCAAATTTCACGCGCAAGTAATTTGAAGCAGACACGGCAAAAACAGCTGCAGCCTTAGTTAAAAACCTAAAAAACGAAAGTGTTCGTCAAGCTAAAGCGAAAACAAAGTCCTTTGTGAATTTAGTTGCGGATTTTGATACGTGTGAAACTTGTCGTAAGCAGTTGTTATTTTAACAACATCAAATTATTGAGCAATAGCTTTTGAGGAACAATTTCATATTTCGTCTCTGATCATTAGAAAATTATTCTTTGAAATAACTGTCCTACGGTTGACTTGACCTCGATGATAAAAATCAATTTCCTTTTAACAAGGCAATTCTAACTACACCAAAGGTCGTAGTCCTAAAACAGAAAAAAAAAATGATTTTGCACAACTTTAAAAAACTAGTTACAAAAGTACAGAGGTCTTTGCGTTAACAAAGAAATCAGTTCGTCACAAAGAAATCAGATCGTCACGAAATCGTAATAATGCTCTATTATAGAATTCGTCAATCGAGGTATGGCGTGTTTTTTTTTTCGCAGCGATGGCGAAGGTTTCCTACGTTCAGTACTCTTATGACAAATCCTCTTCTAAATAAGGATCTTGGTAGAGCGGGTTGGCCATGGAAGTCGCGCCACCTTTGTCAGACTGCAAAAATAGGGAACAATACATAAAAACGAATTACGACGTGCAGACACGACAGGCCAAAAGGCATAGATGAAAAGATGAAAAGATGAAACACATTACAAGGTCCCCGAAATTCTAGTGACGGGACTTGGGTGGCGGGAATCGGGTTGCAATTACCGTTCAATACATGGCAACGCCCTAATCCCCCTTCCACCCTCCCAATACTACCTCACCCTGTGGTTTTACTAGCACGTAGACTTTGTAGAAAGCAAATAAAGTAGTTGCCAACTGCATGTCTACGGAGAAAAATCTCATTTGAGCCTTATCCACTTAGATACTTTCCCAATTGGTGATCATTGGTTTGAGCCCCGCCCCCTCCTTTCCATGAAATCCTAGAACCACCCCATTCGATCCAAATTAACAAGAGGAGGTCTATTCCACCTTACCGATATTCCAAAAGCATCATCCGTTGAAAACATGTTCGTGTCAACGTCACTCATGTGGAACTAACCAAAACAAAAAAAAAATCATGTTGGCCAAAAACCGACAACTGTTCGTACCATGCTAGTAGCCATTAATTAAGATACGCTGGGTAACGGGTAGCGTCGTCTTTTATAGTTTTTATTACCATTGCTATTACTATAATAATCATAATCATGGTCATTAATATCATTATTATTATTATTATTATTATTATTATTATTATAATCTTTAACTTTATTTTAAACGTCGAAAGCGTAGGGAGTGGTTGCCCAGTCTCCCGAGCCAGGGCCTCATGTATGAAACGCTCGATAAATAACAAAGCAAAGAAGCAAATCAAATGTCAAATATTGGTTTCTGAGGAGAGGGGGAAACCGGAGTACCCTGGGAAAAACCTCTCGGAGCAGAGAAGAGAACCAACAAACTCAGCCCACATATGGCACATAGTCCGTGAATCGAATCCGGGCCATTGCACATTGGTGGGAGGCGAGTGCTCTTACCACTACGCCAACTCTGCTTCCCATTATCATACTTTTTCCCAGTTTCTTTATTTTTTCATTTTGCGATGACGTCATTGATCTTACCCGGTAGACCCAGCCGTTTTGTCGGGGTAGACAGCAGTTTACAGGTAAATGAAACACGGTGAAAGATATGGAGAAACGAGTAAGTTTTCACGATGTTTACTGGGGCCATACCCGAACCCGTACACCGAACTGAAGGTCCCTATTTTCACAAGAATACGCCTTATGCATGCTTACGCCAGAATCCTCCGTTTCACCACCAGGGCGCGTTTCTGTATCTCATAACCGAAAACGTTTCTGAGCGTTTCCTTTTCTAACATTAAAACAATTTAGAGGACCAGCCCTCTAGAATAGGGGGATTATATAAGCTTAGTAGTTTCTTTTAGGCCTCCTCGCCAGGAATGTAATCAATTTTCTTCCTTTTCTTCTTTGTATACATTTACATTTTTTCTAAGTGGCGAATAAATTTAATAAATTTAGGGATGGGGGGCGGGGGATCGTAGTTTTACAAATCACGTACCGGACCCGAAAAGGTTTCGGAACTTTCGAGAGACGGGCCCTAAGCCTCGCTGTCAACGCGATTCCCATTGGGCAGAATTATATCAATGCATTCACAAGGCAATGCACGTGAAATGAATCCCCACGTGAAATATGTGAAAGTTGTTACAAGCTTGAAGATAATTTTTCACAGGGGAGGCTTGGTGGTGAAATTTGGCACTCTGACGTAATCATGCATAAGGCCTATTGAGTATCACGAAAATATATCACAATTATACGAAGTATCTTCCACACGTGCAAATTTCATGTGAAAAAATATTTTTATACAACAGTTTTTATTTGCTTGTGTTGGATGAGAAACGTTGTGCACATTTTATGCGACGAACACTGAAAAGCTGAACAGCTAACGCGCCAGCTTTTATGTCGCGAATGAAACTCGCCACATGCAAAACTGTGTTCGAGGAGATGACTCGTCACACAATTGTGACAAATATTCAGAAGTTGGTTTCCAAGAATCCTTGGCTAGTTTTCGCGCGTCTCTCTGTGCTGTCTAAAGTTATTTCTGGCGCACAAACAAACAAACAAACACGTTTTCGACAGGTATTTGCTGTCCTGGGGCCGGTTGCTCGAAGCCCGGTTAGCGCTAACCATTGGTTAAGAGGTGTCAAAACCGATAGGTTTCCATGGTATTTAACCCTGGTTAGCGCTAACCATGCTTCGAGCAACCCGGGCCTGTACACACAAATACATTTGCCACATAAAATGTACTCATGTGGACGAAGCTTAAAGATGAGCTCAAAAGTGAATGAGATTTTATGCGAACAAGGGGGTCGAGTTTGCGTCCACTTTTTTTTACTATTTCAAGAAAAACAAATGCTAAAATTGCCATTACTGATAGTTAGGCCGGAATTTGATTTGGGGACTGCACCGTACGTGAATCTTGACATTTTTACGTTTCATTTAAGCTTACATCGTCCAGTGCTTGTCCCTCGTTGAAAGTGTCGTAGACAGGGTTCCCAACACCTTCAGCCAATTCTATTTCTCCCCCTTTGCCTCTCCTGTGGTGCAACAGAAAATAGGTTACATTCGTGAAGACGTAAAGTGACAAATGCCAAAAAAGGCCGACAAGAATGATATTAAGAAAGGTTAAATACAGTTTATTTAGGAGCGATTTCTGTCTCCACCGCCATCACTCCAAAACAGCAAAGACACATTTTTGGAAACAGTTTTCTAAATAAGACACGTAGGAAAACCGGTAATGAATATGCTACGCAAGGTGCATTCTGGGATGGTACAGGTAGATAAAACACCTTAGAGGAGGCCAATCACTTGGAAAACCAGTCTAAAAGTTTGTAAAGTCCGAGGAAGACATTACGGGTGCAAAATTTATTCCCAGTCTTTGAAGGTTTCTGCAGTTGGCTATTAGCGATCAACATTCGACCAACAAGCAGGGGAAATTTCAGTTATGAATCGTCCGCAACAGAAAATACGGAGCTTATGAAACGACGACGTCGACGGGAACAAGAATGCCAAAAAGTAAAAGGTTTATTGAGCAAAAACAATAGCTCTGCATGCTCTACACGTACGCTTTCGATTTTGGAACAGTCTCTTGCCGCCATCCCCTGAACAACGACGTGAAATGAACAAACTTATGGTTCTGTGGAGGACGTGAGAACACGACGATGAATTTTGAGTTCTCTCTTAACGCTTCTAATCCGCTCATACCAGTTTAATTCCTGGACAGTTACTACCTCAAATCACGTTCCGTACCTCAGCTGGGACTGTTCTTTACTTGTAGGATCGTAAAACACGGAGAATAGTGTGAGCTTTTTCCTGTAAATGAGATAAAATCTTTAGTCTGAGCGTAATTTTGTCTGATTTAGCTGCAATTTCAACCACTTTAGGTCTAATTTCTCACGAAAGGCTTGGTTATTAAGAATGGCATCGACCGTTGAAAATGGCATCAATCCGTTACGAAAGGGAAATAGGCTTCGGCGCTTCCGATAAATCGCTTCACTTATGTCTTTGGTAATATCTTTCACATTCAAGTTTGTGCATTAAAATCTTAAGTTCCTCTACGTTCAATGGCGTTGATTTGAACTACAACAACACAAGAGGAAGTCAGCAATGAATACGCCATGACTGATAAAGTTCAAATCACTTCTCAGTCTTGACTTACTTTTTACTCTTCATGACGAAGTATGCCACCACAAGAACAGCGATAATTAGGAGGATGCCCGCAGCAACTCCAATACCGACGTACACTGAGAGAACAAACAAATGCAATGCGTTAGTAATCAGGTAATTAAAAAGGGGTAGAAGCTATACACTGTACGAAGCACTTCCTTGATTTTTAACGCCGAGTTTGCGAGTAGGAGCACAAGCGAAAGATCATAAAATCTACTTAAACAATCGGGCTTTATTCTGTCGACTCTTCTGTAAAGGGTTTGTACAGATTTTGGGATGCAAAATTCAAGACTTTTTCCAAACTCACGGTAAGCATAGTTTGAAGGGATACTTGAGATAAGTCTTAAGAGGACCCTAGTATCACGAGACATGAAGCGACAAGTGATATTTTGGTTACAGTCGAACATTTAATAAGATTTGACAACCTAAAAAAATAAAAAAATAAACATTTTCCTTAGCAATTAACTTGTTGCAGTCTTTAAAAAAGCAATCAAGCCTAGATATTTTTTTCCTCCGGACGTTATCTTTATTTTCCACACTTTTTCCAGGTATGGAACACTAGTTTGCAAATTTCAAGACCTTGTCAAGAATTCAAGACCCTGTGTGGACCCTGTCTGTAGTTACTATGAAATATCCCACGGATAACTTGATTAATCTCTATCAGTACATATATAAGCCGTCTCGCATATGACCTGTTAGAAGAAGCACGGATGACTTACTCGACGACTTGCTCTTGGGTTTGGTTGCTTTCTGTTTGCCAGGATTAGGTAATGATTCTGCGACAAGGAACAAGAATTCAATTAATTTATATGCAGATAAGCCTCGCCCCTAGAATGACGGGGAGGTCGAATCTATTCATTTCGTCTTCATCACATTTACGTGTATCACACGAATGATCGAGTGACTGATCAGAAGTCCATGACCTACAAGTCTCTCATACTTGGACGTTTATTCGTTACTAATTCATGGGACTCGAATCCATGCAGTAACATTGCTGGTTCGAATGCTACCACCGAGCTACAGAACATTCGTGTGAGGTGGGCTATTTAACTAGGTTCAGAAGACAAATGTCGCGCATACCGCTAGGAATGAAATGTCCAAAGCCAGCGCATTCGCAATTTACTGTAATTGCGAAGAATAATGCAGTTTTTCATCAAAACGCTCAGTCATTGGCTGAAATTAAAGCCTCGCGTTCTTTCTTAACCAACCAGCTACAAAACAAACAGTAAGCGTGACTTGCCCGTTTGGTTTTGCCGCGCTTGGCGGCGGTTTCATGTGGTTTTGTCAGCTCTAAGTGAGCCATTTGACAGCCATTGTCTGTTACGGTTGTCCAGAATAATTATTTCGAATTTTGTGAGATGCACGCTACTAGCAATCGCTCCTGGTGGGCAGTGTTTCTTTGTTGTTTTCCCTAATGTACTGTTCACAATATCTGAGGGGAAAGATAGCTTCTTTGTATCAGAATGATCTGTACTGAAAGAAGACGTCGCTTGATCTTAATTGTACCTGCTGAAGAACGAAATCAGACTACCTCAGTTTAGATACTTACGAATTTCACAGCGGTCTCCACTCGACTGACCAACGCACCTGAAAAGTTTAAGAACACAAATTCCTGTTATCCACGCCTTCCTGTAAACACAACTGTTTTGAGTTTTTAATGCCTACTAATGTAACAAAATTGGGAATCACGGGCTCAATTTTTATTAAATAAATCCAGAGCTAACTCTGCCCCAACCCAAACATCAAACGGCCATTTCCGACTTCAATTCCGGCTATTTCCGAGTTCGCTTCAACCTATACTTCAAAGCGAGTGTAAGTGCGAACTCTTTTCATTCTTAAAGGGAACCTCCACTAAAACAAGAAAATAACTTTAAACTACAGAACATAATGTTCACCATCAAAACTGTTTGAATTTTTTTCCAATGAAAGAATTGGTAAATGAATTTCAAAAACGCTTCTTTTGGTTTTTAAATTTCCCGGGTGCGGCCATCTTGAATAACTATGAGGTGTAACGGTTGCCCTATTGTTTCAAAACAAAATCTCTTTGTGTGAAGACAATAAAGGCATACATAGAATGTCACAATTATTCAAGATGGCGGTGCCTGGGAAAATTTGAGAGTGAAAATAAGGAATTCTAAAATTCATTTTTTCCGGTACAAATGCTTTTTTTATGAAATTGATTGCAAATATTTTTTTGTTCGATTTAAAAATTGTCATCAGTCAGAGTGAAGGTTCCCTTTGAGCGAAGTAAAACTAAGTACCATCACAGAACGTTTGCACCTGGACTCGCTTTAAAAAAGAGGCTGACGTAAACTCGGAGATGGCCTCTTGACGGATTTTCAAGGCTGGTGTATTCAGCACAAATTAATTGACTTCGTGTCATTTTGCTGTCTAAACGCGTCAGTACGTACTTGCAGGCTCTTGTGGTATCATCCTTCAGGAAACATGTTCCTCCGTTGAAGCAATACTCTTCAAAACAAGCTGGAAAAGGAAACAAAAATGACCAAAACGTTCTGAGGAAATGCCACTCCCAGGGTCAAAACGGTCAAACAGCAGGGAAAAAAAAAACAACAACAACAACAACAAAAAAACCCAGGATACTCAGGGCGCATTCGTTTGGGCCTATTCCGGAATGAGAATACGCTGAACTATCGGTTTACCTGCTCTTTTGGGACTTACTCCGTTATCGGAATGAATGGAATGACATTCTGTTAATACTGCTCTCAATAGGAGAATGAACAGGACAAAGTTTACTCGGAATGCACACAATACGCGTTCTTTGGGGGTGTGGCGCGAACAGCGTGCGCAGTCGCCGCAATATCAGTCTTAATCGTGTCAAGACTTACTCCAAGCGTTAGTTTTCATATCATACGTGTTCTACTGGAAAACTTTATTCCAGTTATTCGGTTAATAATAAACCTAAATTGGTACAAACAGAATTGTCCAAAAAATGCACACCCTTAAAAAGAACATGGAAGAATTTTGATACTTCGGAAAACCAGTGGCAATAGGCAACATGCAGTCATTTGACTAACATTTTTTTTCCCCGAGGAGGCAACCTAGAAGCCCCCGCGTAAAAAGAGAAAATACGTAAATTAGCAGATATTGTATGGGAGAATCAATTTCGATTTGCCCAACCGGGCGCGCAAGGTGGTATCGGTATTGCTCAGCCGGGCGCGCAAGTGACGTTGGCATTCTTTACCGCATTCGAGGTGTTCTGGGTAACTTGATGTGAGTATCGAAGACTTTGACATGTGCTGTTCAGCATGGCGATTGTGACAACAGAATGTTATCTTCTAATTAATGTTCCTGTTATTGTACTGTCATATTTTCAAGGCATTTTCCATAGTTATTTAAATTGCTTTTCAGTTGATAGCGTTTCAAATAAATGTTGATGGAAATTGAACATAAATGCTGTCTGTTGTTGCCCGTCAACACGAAGTTCAGCGTATAATTAGAAGGCACCTTACTGCCATCCATATTATCTTAAGCGGGGGCAGATGTAGTGAAAACTATTACTAGTTTAAATTCCCTCAGTAATTCTTGTATAAGGGCTAGCTCATGAGCTCTTTGTTTGACAGAATGAATTCTTCCTTACCTCCACAATTAAAGTCAATCTGCTTGCTAGGATAACCGCACTGCCTAGTCTTATTACAGATAGCTCCTTGACTGACACATAGCTCAGAGCAAGGTTCTAGCGGTGGTTTCTGGTCTGTACAGTGGTATGGATCGGACTTCCTCTTGCATTGCCTTCCAATAAAGGCGAATGGACAACTGCGGCAAAAAAAAAAAATGATGGCCATATTATTAACTAGTTAGTACACTGGACAATAAATTCCATATCTAGCAGGGTCAGTCAAAGAGCAATACGTATAAAATTTAAACAAGAAGATGCGTGTGACGAGAGCAATACGATGATTAAGTTTATTTTGTGTGTTCGCTTTCGCTGTTATAAAATTGGAAATCCAACTTAGAAATAATTCGCTTGGGTTCCTTGTTGCAAGTTAATGCTCCAGTTAATCTGTTCTTCGGGATCATAACTGTAATTATTAAAAACTGAATCATTGGATAATGCAATTCAAGACTTTTCATTGGCTTAGCTATCATGCTATATGAGCTAATATACCATAACCTCCAAATATGGTAAGTGTACGCGTCAGCTTAAGTGTACGCGTAAGTGTACGCGTCAGGTTAAAATTAAAAGGGAGCTAAAAAATTTTCCCTGAAGAAACAATGGCGGCGGGCGAAAATCGCCTCGCGCCGGAGTTAAATGAAAAAAAAGTCCTTGAACTTTGTCTAATCTTGGGGGCGTTTTTAATAAAACAATTATTTCACTCGCGCTTGTTGGATATGAGATGATTATAGTAGCGTAGCGCCTCGTTGGCTATCTATCATCTCATATCCAACGCGCGCTCGTGAAATAATTGTTAATTATTGTTAAAGTGTAACTGTAACCTACACTAACCTTCTGCTAAATTGTTATCCACCTGTACTATCTTGAAAGTGATTAATGTTGTAAAAGGTAAATTCCCTTTGTCCAATCGAGTCTCCCGAAATGGATAACACTTTTTAATGACATCCCCCCCCCCCCCCGTCCAAAGAAGAAAATAAAAATCTGCACCATGAAACATCTTAAACTTGGTAGGTTAGTTCTGACTGATACTCACAGACAATCTCTGAAGCCTGCAATATCAAATTTACACACTCCACCATTGAAGCAGTAGTCTCCCGTTGAACATCCTGTAAACGCAAACAGTTCCCAATGAATTACCATAATCGAATGATTATTCTGGTCACAAGATACCTTTAAGCAGTTGAATCCCATTGTAAATTTGTGTTATCTGCAATTGTCACTTGCAACTAAGAGACAAAAGAGCTCCAACAAACGTTTCCATGGGCAAAACAAAAACCGCTTCTTGCTTTGGATTGTAGCTAACAGTATAATAACTTCGCTTTTTTGTGAGAAAGTCTGTTACTATGACAAAATCAATTCTCTTTTTTCTTCAGATTTCGAAACTATGTTTACTTGACACCCCCTCCTTGACATTAAGCCTTAATTTAGAGAAGATGGTCTACTTTAACTGCAATTCTCCTATTTAATGGTTCGCCAATACTAACTTCAAAATCTTGACAGTGCTGGATCGAGGAGAGAGTGACGTCATAGACTCACCAGATTTAGAATGCAGTGTGTATGCGCGGCAGATTTTAGTATGCAGCACTCTCGAACTCGTCTTATGCATGTGTAATAAGCTGTATTCACACACTGCAAGTTTAAACCAGTGAGTGTCGCCATTTTCTCCTCGATCCAGCTCTCTGAGGCCTAACCAGACTGTTTTGAACGTGAATTATGGTCAAACATTAAGCCAAAAACTTCCCCTTAAAAATTTCGCTTGTCGGGTGTTAAGGTAACAGTCCCTTCAAATTTGAAGGAAAAAGAAAACTTTTTTTTTTTCCACCGCAGCTCCTTAACAGATAATTTTGGAAAATTATGAACCTAAACTACGTTGTGTTATGAAATAGACAATTTTCGATGCTATGAGAAGGGTTATCTTGAGAAGTGAAGATATCACTGATTGCGCTAAAGTTGGAGGGGAATCACGCTATTTTAGTGTTACCGTTAACAAATTCCAGAAGTATCTCTTTGTATCTGTCACGTAAAGATCGAAAATAACGACATATGGGATGGAAATGGATCACAAAATTTGCCCAAATCCCGTTACAATGTGCCTAAGCTCTGCGATATCCTCCGCGAGCTTGGTAAGAAGTCAGAAAGTGAAATGTATAATTGATCAGTAGAAACTATCAACTGACCTCCACAATACTTTTGGACATCTGATGGAGTATATCCACATCTGTCGCGTTTGTCGCAGAAATCGGTTATACTGACACACGTATCATAGCAAGCGACTTGTAATTCAGGGCATACCAGTTTTTCACACCGTTTGCCCGTGTAGGCGGATGGGCACCTAAAAGCAAAGCAATTCTGTGTTAGGAAAATAGGAGTACACAAAATGGAACATTCCTCAGCATATTTATCATGTCGGGAATTAAAGCAACGACTAAGGTGTCCAAGAGACTTCAAATCTAATTAACAATTAGAGGAACTTTGTAAACGTTTTTCTATGCTTCACCCTCGTTATCTGAAAGCTCCTGACTGTTGGCAGGGTGTCGCTGTGGGTAGCTCTATTTGCTGTGAAAAAAATAATGAACTGTGCGTACGGGATAAAATGGCCACTGAAGCCGTGATAGTTATGACCGTTCTACGAAGTCAACATAGTAACCTGGGAAGACCCAAGTATACACGGTATTATCCCAGCAAAGGTAAGAGCAGACCAGCCATCTAGAAGGACACAAGAGTGGGAAGAAGCGAAATCTGACCTTGATCGAAAAAGGACTCGTGCCTCGTTTGCACGTCACAAAAGACCCCGCGATATGAACACTTCGCCTCGGTTGTTTCGAAGGTTGGATAGCGCTATCCACTAATACCAACTGGTTTTTCTCGCCCTTATCCGATGGATAGTGTTTTATCGGTGGATAACCTCCTGGACAACTGAGGCCTGGATAAAAGGAGTGCCCCATCTGGAAGCTGGGATATTACTAAATAAACATGCCACGGTCCGCATGAACCAACCATTTATTTCTTTTGGGGAATAAATTTTCTTTACTCACTCTCTCTGTAATCACAAAGGCGAAAAATCATCCCCTTCCGGCTGGTACTTTTGTATTGTTTCTTCCAATGAAGGGTAACAAGGTGAAATGCATCCTCAATATTATCGCTCAGCGAGTTTCAAACTGGGCTCTTAATGGTTATCGCCGGAAGTCCATAACCCAGAAGTCTTGATCTGTCTCATTTGGCCTTGGCCCATCAATTTACGGTATTATCTAAATTTAGAATAGAGGTCTCGCCAAATAACGGTCAATCAGATTGGCCCTGACAAACCCACAGCGCGTCTGATTGGTCCGCAACCAAAAGTCGCACGAGGGATTGTTCGTGGTAAATGCAAAATCATGCAGCAGCCGTTCTAAATGTATAGATAATACCGTAAACTGATGGGCCGCATTCCATAGCAAATCGAAACTTCTGGGTTATGGACTTCTGTCATCGCCAAAAACAACAACAACAACAACATATGAAACAAAGGAGCTGGTCCTTACTTGCAAACTGGATTTCCCTGCTCATCCATTGCGCAAGTTCCTCCCTTGAGGCAGTAATGAGGTGTGCACACTGTGATGATTAAAAAACCAATGCAGAGGTATTCAAGGCATTGAATACAAACTACACCCTCTTCCAGGTCGCCGAACGATTACTTTGCAATATACGTTTTACTACATGCTAAGTCAAAATCAAGTAGTAATTGCAGTTTTTCTGCCTGGATACTCTTGAAACCCAATGGATCAAACGTGGCTGCCCGTGACAAATTAACGCTCGCACGTAATTTGAAATACAACATTTTGAACAAAGCATATTCAACCAGGATTTCACAACGAACTTTTCATGGATGGTTTAACGGAACGCGGAGCTCTCTCAGGCAAACTAGGGGACCGTTCTCACCTTTGCAAAGATTGACGAATTCCACGGGGCTAAGACCACAGTCAACTTGTCTTCTGCAGACTTCAGACTTTCTGGCACAGGACCATCTTCCCACCTTGCACTGTACCTGGCCTTCTTCGCAGTGGCAGTTTGTGCAGTTGTCGCATCTTCTTCCATTATAATTCTCGTCACACCTAAGAGGTGACCATTTAGATTAAAATTGCTAGAATACCCATCCTTTTGTGGAACCTCATTCCACATTTAATGGCAATAGTTTGAGTCCAGGGGTCATCTCGTCACTTGATCAGGTTCGATCGTTCAGATGAATGTAGTCTCGCGGTCCTTAACGGTATTGACTGACTGATCGAAGCTCACCACTCACTGTTTACAGTCTCCACAGCCAATGGGCATCAGGGCTTGGCCAATGAAAGACGTGAATAATATCACTCCGGTTTCTCTTGAACAATTAGTTCAATCACCAGAATACACAAACCATTCAACCCACACAAAACATCGACCCCAGAAATTGAATACGGGCCACATTAGAGGTTTCTCTCACCACCACGCCAAGCCTGTTTACCCCAACCCGCCCCGGAGACCCACCTGTTAAAACCAACAGAATGTATCGAGTCACGCGACATGGATAACGCGGACTTGTTGTCCAACAACTGAACGTTGCAATAAATCACTGACGTTTTGGTATAGTGTTGTCGTTCTGAATATTCAGAAGAAGTCGGGATCTATTGGTCGCATTGCTGTTGCCGCTGAAGCTACTAAGTCCCACTTTATTTATTATTTACTTACACGCAGTCTGGTCTGCCAAGGTTGTCCAGCTGACACTTGCCATTTATACAGTACCCGTCGCTACATTCTGTAAACAGATAAGCGCAATTTTAATTTAGTTCTAGTATAGTTTGTACTGAAAGGATCTTGTTTATTGTAATCTTTCATACCTCCAGTGCCTCAGAAATTAAACTCTGTGATTTTCCTTTTCAAACTGCGTCAGTAATACTGGGTACTGAAAATGGCCAGCCACTTTCTTGTCACGGGGAATTCAAAGGCAACGCGGAAATTAGAGGGTATCATAGAGCTTAGCCTGGTCCTTACCGAATACAGATTTTAAAAGACTAAGATGAAGTGGCGAGGACACCTACATGCAATAAGACTACAAGGTTGGTAATGATGACATAAGTTTACTCACAGAATACAGGAGTGAATGTTCATGTACCTCGATTATAGACGAACAAGAAGCAGACGATTGAAGGACAACTGTATATGAACGAGGTCTTGAAAATCCTGCCCGAGACCGCAGGCCGAATTTTGAAGTCCTAGGTCACAGATTTTCGCTGTACGGACCGACGCTAAGCCGGGAAACAGGTTTTTCATTATTAATATAATTTTTCCTCTCTCTGAAATCACTCTTATAATTGTCAACTTCCACACTTATATTGCGCTTAGTGAATGCGGTAAACGTCTGCAAACTGAGCATCTAAAAGAGAAATATTTTTATTTCAATACTGTTTCCAAGTTTCGCATCGAATAAAAATGTTTTCCATCTTGTTTTGAAATTCGGTGTATACAAAAAATAAACCGGGAGCGTTACTGTGCCCTTGAACAGAGATGGGAAAATCCAGACCGTGCTAAGAACCAACCAGAATGTAGAATTCCTTATCCTGCACTCTTGGAAAAAAGTCAAATAGAATATCAATTTCTGAGGGTTTCTTACTACAGTGGGCCTCGTCGCTCCAGTCTGGGCAGTCCTGCTTATTGTCGCACTGCAAAGTCTTGTTGAGACATTTGCCACTTGCGGGACAGTATACGTGGAGGTGATCACAATCCGTGCTAGCTGCAAGAGAAAGTAAATAACATTTAATATGTTCCGGATGCACCCACTACTATTCCACAACTTGATTCGATTGGCATTTCAGGATCCGGAAACGTATATATGCATCACATTATACGCATACCTAAAAGCTTGGATAAGTAATCCAGTGGATAAGTCACCATCTAGCTTTTAACATCTACTCCAGGTAACGGCACGGTGCCAACACCATTTAATATATTTTCGATAATGGGTAGCTTTTACTGTTTCACAAAATTGGGCTAAAATGTTTCTGTTGCCCGTTGTTTGGGTCCATCTTCTCTCCAGCCAATCCCGATAGGCCGGCGTTGTAATGGCTGCGAACTCGACAAACACTCGGGATCGGCTGTTACACTATTACAAAAGGTTAATATTCCACGGCGTAAGCCTCGGTCTCGCATAAAAACAGACAGTACACAAAGGTAATCCTCTCAGGCTGTCCGTGAATAAGAGTAGGCTACTTACGGCACTTGGCGAGAGAGCCTTCGTCAGAATGGTCCGCGCAGTCAGGCACCCGGTCGCAGACAAAGCTTGCCGAGATGCATTCACCGCTCTGGCATTTAAACTGGTCACGCTCACACTCCCCTGGTTTACCTGCATTGGGCAATAAAATTACATGCGACCGTTCAGAAAAAGTGATTCATTTCAAATCTATTCTCATCCAAAATAATAATATTTCCTTGTGTTTCGGTTAACAAGAACACGGCCACAAAAGCAAAACAAATGGTCTGCCTCCTTCACGAAAACCTGCAGGCCTACTCAATTCTAGAACGCACACTTCCTTGCCACTCTTTCCTGTTACAGCTAAAAGTTACACACAGGGTTCGCAGTCTTTTGAGCTTTTCAAATTCAGTGCCTTTGCCTGACCTTTTCCATGACCCTTTCCAGTTTTCCAAGATCTAAAGTGTAGCTGTTAATTCCGAAAATTGCCACAACTCTCCCTTACTTCATTTCGTCCTTGCTGCGGCATCTGTAATTTGTCTACCATACCATAATTTATCAAAAATTTATCTACAACACACAATTATAATTTTCCACGACTTTCCAAGACCGACAATCACATTCTATGACTTTCCAGGCCTGGAGGATAAACCTATTAAAGGAGAAGAA